>RXID01015360.1:0-55121 GCA_005019695.1 Trichopus zeylanicus subsp. travancoricus
TACGATCAATGGAGTTGAGCTCAGGAACAACGTCACTCTAATACCACTTGATGTAGCGGGAGAAGGGGGGGCACGAGGGGTAGGAGGAAGATCACCGTCTTCTCACCATGATAATCCTTGTATCCATAAGGAAGATAGAAAGCACGAGAGATAGGGAGAAGATCACAGTCTTCACCACGATAGATCCTTGAATCCACAAGGAAGATGGAAAGTGAACAAACCCAAAATAAGAGAATATTATTGATAGAAAAGTCTTCCCCCTTTTGTTACAACTTTGGGCTGTATATATAGCCCTCTAATAAACTTAGAGTCCTACTTGGTGTAGACTAAAAATAGGACTTAGACTCTACTAAGAATTCTACTTAACATATCTTAAATAAAAATATATAAATCCTATTCCTTATTGGGCTAGGACTGTTATTGACTCGGACTGATAAATAAATCCTAATTTTGATCAATATAAAGTCTGAATTATCCAAAATAGTAATTAAGAGACTTGTAGGAATCGATCTCAGCTTTCCAACGGATAGTTATTTACTGAATTTGGATTAATATCTTAGGAGATATGGCATTCGAATTGTACCTATACAAATTTTGACGGATCCTAATTGGATTGGAATTCAACTTGGACTGGATCTCTAATTTTACAGTGAAAAAAGATGTAGTTGTCCTACATCAGACCCCTCCACTTGTAAAAGACTTGTCCTCAAGTCAAAGATTGGAGTATCCGTTGGTGCAGTTGTGCTCCCCTTGAACTCTTTCCAACATAAAACTTGATGATGTAAACCAATAAGATTTCTTCGAGTAACATCTTCAGCACTTTGATTTCCTATTTTCCTTTGACACAACCACTTGAACTTTTGCAGGATTCCTTTTCACCTTATTTGAAATAAATTTTTTTTACACACCAACTTATGATTTGTTCTCATGCAATGAAAGTATTCTTTGCAAGTTTGCTGACAATTGCGATAACAATTTGAATATGCCATTGCAAATTTTGAATCTTGCATAGTGATAACTCTTGTAGAAATTTTTTCTAGTTGTTCAAGAGAGTTGGCTTTCGATGACTTCAAAGAATAATCTTGAGTAGCACAATCAATATTTTCACAAGTAGAAAACTCTTTCTTATAGCCTTCAAGATTGTCAACTAATTCATATGAATTCTCATAGATAGTCTCTTGAAAATTTTCTATAACATCCAAAGCTGCTTTTGTATGATCTTCTAATTCATCAAAGAAAGAATCTTTGTGGCTCTCAATAAATTCTTCACTTGTTTGTTTGTCTTCCACACGATCCACAGCCTCTTCTTTGACTTGATAATTCAATACCAGAGGAAAGTTACTAAGATGTGGAATTAATACCTCATGGTTGTCTCCATTGATTTCAATGCCAGAAGCCTTTGGATGAGAGATATGTTTTACCTGATTTTGATCCCCTTTTGAGAACTTTATGTTGAATAGTTTAAGCATCTTCGGCCATGAGCGAATTTTGGTTCGCCTTCACGTGTTCTTTGGACTTGAATTTGCTCCCACCAAGATGAAGCATAACCATCAAGCTTGTATTCAACAATTTTCACCTTCTTCTCTTCAGGAATCTCCATAAACTTAAAGAATTTCTCAACTTTATCGATCCAAATAAATAAATTCTCATAGCCATGAAAGTATGGACTATTCACCTCACCATGGTTTTGGTTTTCCTGAATAGCTTCGTCTGTTGATCTCCAAGACATCGGACCGCGAGCCTCTTTGACGATCAATTGATAAACTTGGTTCTTAGTTTCAATCTGTTTCAAAGCTTCATACTTCATAGTAGTAGAAGCAAGAAAATTTTGTTTAATCAAATCTCGAATTTGATAATCTCCTAGATCATTGTCCATGGAATTGTCGCCACCAACTACGATCAATGGAGTTGAGCTCAGGAACAACGTCACTCTAATACCACTTGATGTAGCGGGAGAAGGGGGGGCACGAGGGGTAGGAGGAAGATCACCGTCTTCTCACCATGATAATCCTTGTATCCATAAGGAAGATAGAAAGCACGAGAGATAGGGAGAAGATCACAGTCTTCACCACGATAGATCCTTGAATCCACAAGGAAGATGGAAAGTGAACAAACCCAAAATAAGAGAATATTATTGATAGAAAAGTCTTCCCCCTTTTGTTACAACTTTGGGCTGTATATATAGCCCTCTAATAAACTTAGAGTCCTACTTGGTGTAGACTAAAAATAGGACTTAGACTCTACTAAGAATTCTACTTAACATATCTTAAATAAAGATATATAAATCCTATTCCTTATTGGGCTAGGACTGTTATTGACTCGGACTGATAAATAAATCCTAATTTTGATCAATATAAAGTACGAATTATCCAAAATAGTAAATAAGAGACTTGTAGGAATCGATCTCAGCTTTCCAACGGATAGTTATTTGCTGAATTTGGATCAATATCTTAGGAGATATGACCTTCAGACTGTAGCTGTACGAATCTTGACGGATCCTAATTGGAGTTGGAATTCAACTTGGACTGGATCTCTAATGTTACTATGAAAAAAGATGTAGTTGTCCTACATCAGACCCCTCCACTTGTAAAAGACTTGTCCTCAAGTCAAAGTTTGGAGTCTACGTTGGTGCAGTTGTGCCCCCCTTGAACTCTTTCCAACATAAAACTTGATGATGTAAACCAATAAGATTTCTTCGAGTAACATCTTCAGCACTTTGATTTCCTATTTTCCTTCGACACAACCACTTGAACTTTTGCAGGATTCGTTTTGACCTTATTTGAAATAAATTTTTTGTACACACCAACTTATGATTTGTTCTCATGCGATGAAAGTATTCTTCGCAAGTTTGCTGACAATTGCGACAATAATTTGGATATGCCATTGCAAATTTTGAATCTTGCATAGTGATAACTCCTCTAGAAATTTTCTCTAGTTGTTCAAGAGAGTTGGCTTTCGATGACTTCAAAGAATAATCTTGAGTAGCACAATCAATATTTTCACAAGTAGAAAACTCTTTCTTATAGCCTTCAAGATTGTCAACTAATTCATATGAATTCTCATAGATAGTCTCTTGCAAATTTTCTATAACATCCAAAGCTGCTTTTGTATGATCTTCTAATTCATCAAAGAAAGAATCTTTGTGGCTCTCAATAAATTCTTCACTTGTTTGTTTGTCTTCCACACGATCCACAGCCTCTTCTTTGAATTGATAATTCAATACCAGAGGAAAGTTACTAAGATGTGGAATTAATACCTCATGGTTGTCTCCATTGATTTCAATGCCAGAAGCCTTTGGATGAGAGATATGTTTTACCTGATTTTGATCCCCTTTTGAGAACTTTATGTTGAATAGTTTAAGCATCTTCGGCCATGAGCGAATTTTGGTTCGCCTTCACGTGTTCTTTGGACTTGAATTTGCTCCCACCAAGATGAAGCATAACCATCAAGCTTGTATTCAACAATTTTCACCTTCTTCTCTTCAGGAATCTACATAAACTTAAAGAATTTCTCAACTTTATCGATCCAAATAAATAAATTCTCATAGCCATGAAAGTATGGAATATTCACCTCACCATGGTTTTGGTTTTCCTGAATAGCTTCGTCTGTTGATCTCCAAGACATCGGACCGCGAGCCTCTTCGACGATCAATTGATGAACTTGGTTCTTCGTTTCAATTTGTTTCAAAGCTTCATACTTCATAGTGATAGAAGCAAGAAAATTTTGTTTAATCAAATTGAAATTGATAATTCCTAGATCATGTCCATGGAATTGTCGCCAACAACTAAGATCAATGGAGTTGAGCTCAGAACAAGTCACTCTAATAACCCTTGATGTTTGTAGCGGGAGCAGGGGGGGCACGAGGGTAGGAGGAAGCTCAACGTCTTCTACCATTGATAATCCTTGTATCCATAGGAGCTCGAAAGCACGAGAGATAGGGAGAAGATCACCGTCTTCTCACCATGATAATCCTTAAATCCACAAGGAAGATAGAAAGGGAACAAACCAAAAATAAGAGAATATTATTGATAGAAAAGTCTTCTTCCTTTTGTTACAACTTTGGGCTGTATATATAGCCCTCTAATAAACTCAGAGTCCTACTTGGTGTAAACTAAAAATAGAACTTAGACTCTCTACTAAGAAGGTCAATTAATAGATCTAAATAAAGATATATAAATCCT
Organism: Trichopus zeylanicus subsp. travancoricus; assembly: GCA_005019695.1. Classification (NCBI taxonomy): domain Eukaryota; kingdom Viridiplantae; phylum Streptophyta; class Magnoliopsida; order Dioscoreales; family Dioscoreaceae; genus Trichopus; species Trichopus zeylanicus. Next base: position 4,182 of record RXID01015360.1, read on the forward strand.
GGTTCCTTATTGGGCTAGGACTGTATTGCTCGGACTGATAAATAAATCCTAAATTTTATCAATATAAAGTCTGGATTATCCAAAATAAGTAATTAAGAGACTTGTAGAAGCGATCTCAGCTTTCCAACGGATAGTTATTTACTGAATTTGGATTAATATCTTAGGAGATATGGCATTCGAATTGTACCTATACAAATTTTGACGGATCCTAATTGGATTGGAATTCAACTTGGACTGGATCTCTAATTTTACTGTGAAAAAAGATGTAGTTGTCCTACATCAGACCCCTCCACTTGTAAAAGACTTGTCCTCAAGTCAAAGATTGGAGTATCCGTTGGTGCAGTTGTGCTCCCCTTGAACTCTTTCCAACATAAAACTTGATGATGTAAACCAATAAGATTTCTTCGAGTAACATCTTCAGCACTTTGATTTCCTATTTTCCTTTGACACAACCACTTGAACTTTTGCAGGATTCCTTTTCACCTTATTTGAAATAAATTTTTTTTACACACCAACTTATGATTTGTTCTCATGCAATGAAAGTATTCTTTGCAAGTTTGCTGACAATTGCGATAACAATTTGAATATGCCATTGCAAATTTTGAATCTTGCATAGTGATAACTCTTGTAGAAATTTTTTCTAGTTGTTCAAGAGAGTTGGCTTTCGATGACTTCAAAGAATAATCTTGAGTAGCACAATCAATATTTTCACAAGTAGAAAACTCTTTCTTATAGCCTTCAAGATTGTCAACTAATTCATATGAATTCTCATAGATAGTCTCTTGAAAATTTTCTATAACATCCAAAGCTGCTTTTGTATGATCTTCTAATTCATCAAAGAAAGAATCTTTGTGGCTCTCAATAAATTCTTCACTTGTTTGTTTGTCTTCCACACGATCCACAGCCTCTTCTTTGACTTGATAATTCAATACCAGAGGAAAGTTACTAAGATGTGGAATTAATACCTCATGGTTGTCTCCATTGATTTCAATGCCAGAAGCCTTTGGATGAGAGATATGTTTTACCTGATTTTGATCCCCTTTTGAGAACTTTATGTTGAATAGTTTAAGCATCTTCGGCCATGAGCGAATTTTGGTTCGCCTTCACGTGTTCTTTGGACTTGAATTTGCTCCCACCAAGATGAAGCATAACCATCAAGCTTGTATTCAACAATTTTCACTTTCTTCTCTTCAGGAATCTCCATAAACTTAAAGAATTTCTCAACTTTATCGATCCAAATAAATAAATTCTCATAGGCATGAAAGTATGGAATATTCACCTCACCATGGTTTTGGTTTTCCTGAATAGCTTCGTCTGTTGATCTCCAAGACATCGGACCGCGAGCCTCTTTGACGATCAATTGATAAACTTGGTTCTTAGTTTCAATCTGTTTCAAAGCTTCATACTTCATAGTAGTAGAAGCAAGAAAATTTTGTTTAATCAAATCTCGAATTTGATAATCTCCTAGATCATTGTCCATGGAATTGTCGCCACCAACTACGATCAATGGAGTTGAGCTCAGGAACAACGTCACTCTAATACCACTTGATGTAGCGGGAGAAGGGGGGGCACGAGGGGTAGGAGGAAGATCACCGTCTTCTCACCATGATAATCCTTGTATCCATAAGGAAGATAGAAAGCACGAGAGATAGGGAGAAGATCACAGTCTTCACCACGATAGATCCTTGAATCCACAAGGAAGATGGAAAGTGAACAAACCCAAAATAAGAGAATATTATTGATAGAAAAGTCTTCCTCCTTTTGTTACAACCTTGGGCTGTATATATAGCCCTCTAATAAACTTAGAGTCCTACTTGGTGTAGACTAAAAATAGGACTTAGACTCTACTAAGAATTCTACTTAATATATCTTAAATAAAGATATATAAATCCTATTCCTTATTGGGCTAGGACTGTTATTGACTCGGACTGATAAATAAATCCTAATTTTGATCAATATAAAGTCCGAATTATCCAAAATAGTAATTAAGAGACTTGTAGGAATCGATCTCAGCTTTCCAACGAATAGTTATTTACTGAATTTGGATCAATATCTTAGGAGATATGGTATTCGAACTGTAGCTATACGAATCTTGACGGATCCTAATTGGAGTTAGAATTCAACTTGGACTGGATCTCTAATTTTACCGTGAAAAAAGATGCAGTTGTCCTACATCACAAATGAGAAATGGTAGTCAAAAGTGGAGTATACCCTGAGAGTGTGCGCCTACAGTGCAATATGGCACCACCCTGTTGTGCCAGCAGCCAACTCTAGCATGCAAAGGGTCCATAATCTTTACTGAGTATGAGCCGTAACTTCCTTCCTATATAGGGAAGAAGAATACAAGAATAAGGACATCATAAATAAAGAACTTTGGCTGGTATATGATTGGTAATAGTCTTAGCAGTTGCTTTCTCAAATTCTCTAGAATCTCAGCATAGGTAACACCAGCTCTCTCCTCAAATCAACAAAACTCCCTCTCACAGCTAAACTTCTGCAGACATCCATGTTGTCACCTACCGTGATTCCTTCCAAGTGCCTGGCATTGGCTAATAATCTCAATGTCGAACGCAGTGGCTAGTCTTTGTCCCTGGATTCACTGATTTATGGATTAGCATCTCAAAGTCCTTTGATAGGCATAAAGAAATCGTCTTGGTAGCAATCACTAAACCAATAGAACAAAGGTTAGTTAGCCCTGCAGCTGGTCCACAAGTAAGGGTTTGGGGTCCATTACTGTCTGGCTTCTGAGAGCCAGTAGAATGTGTTCATCTTTAGGACTGATATAGAAATAGAAATTACCAGGAATTCCAGCATTGAGATCCTTAGATAAGAAGGAAGAAGAAGAGATAAAGCACCCATGTAATTTATCAAAATCATTTTTTGAAGAATAAGAACTTAGCTAACGGGGGTCAAGCCTTCCTTGGGGCTGAGGATTATGTTAACATCATTCCCTAAAATGAGGATGGAGACTCGGACCTTAACGATTGAGCTTATTATTGTAAAGAATATGAAGCCATAGTCAAATGATCCAAACTAGGTTGAGAGCATTGAAGCTTATCAGACAATTGCTTTAGTACCTAGGTAGATGAAAAACAACAATGCAATAGTTTAAGATCCATAAACTCAAAGAGGAGAGACTGTTGTTGCTTCAACACCAATCAGCATGAGTGGGTGGGGCACGCTAGCTAGATAGCATAGAAAGTTAAAGAAAAGAGAAACCAGTGGGTCTGGAAAAAAAGGAAATCCAATAGAGATAGAGTCAGATGATAGACAGTGGAAAGAGATAGAACGGGTAAAGTCCTGGAGAACTTGAAAAAGAGCAATCATGGGGAAAGGAAAAGAAAGGATAAGTGAATAGAGCTTTTTCCACTTTAGGAAAGCTCAGTCTTATTGGATTGGCTTCCTCCTGAGTCCAAGTGTCAGGTAAACAACTGTCAGCAAGACTGGCATTCAAGCAGTTAGAGTGGAGACTAGTTGCAAAGGGACAAAAGCACAGTACAAAGAGATTGGACTACCATTCTAATGCACCTCTGAGCATAGTCCCCGAATCCTGCTCCCAATCCTGAATAATTTATGTACTAGCATCAGCTCTTTTTGCAGTTTGTTGTCATCTTTAACCGTAAAAAATGACTTAACAAAGATAGTGAGGTAAAAGTCTCTAAACAAGCTCTGATTTCATTCTCTATTGTTGATGCAGTGGGAGAGGGGGCACGAGGGGTAGGAAGAAGATCACCATCTTCTTACCAATATAGATCCACTTGATGCAACGAGAGAGGGCACAAGAGATAGGAAGAAGATCACCGTCTTCTCACAATAATAGATCCTTGAATCCACAAGGAAGATAGAAAGCGAACAAACCCAAAACAAGAGAATATTATTGATAGAAAATGCTTTCTTTTTTGTTATATATATAGCCCTCTAATAAACTTAGAGTCCTACTTGGTGTAGACTAAAAATAGGACTTAGACTCTACTAAGAATTCTACTTAACATATCTTAAATAAAGATACATAAATCCTATTCCTTATTGGGCTAGGACTGTCATTGATTCGGGCTGATAAATAAATCCTAATTTTGATCAATACAAAGTCTGAATTATCCAAAATAGTAAATAAGAGACTTGTAGGGAATCGATCTCAACTTTTCAATGGATAGTTATTTGCTAGATTTGGATCAATATCTTAGTAGTAGGCCTTCAGACTGTACCTGTACGAATCTTGACGGATCCTAATTGGAGTTGGAACTATTAGTAGGCATGTACAAATCCTCATTTAGACTTACTTCATCCATAGAAAAGGTATTTAGAATTACTTTTTCACTATCATCTTCTTCTTTGGCATTCATCATTATAGAGGAACAAGGTGTATAGGAAGAAATTGTAGTAGAATTCATGACAAGACCAACCTCTGAATGATTTATCTCGAAATTTGTGATTTTCTTTTGAATTTTTTTAGAAGTTAGATTGAATTTTTATCTTTTCTTGAATCTCATGCTTCAATTTGGTTTGTACCTCCTCATAATGAACAAAGTAGTCCTCTTGTAGGAATTTTCTTTCTAAAAGATGCTGTATCTCTAACCATGTTTGGAGTTTTTGATGACCTTCTTTTGCACGTTGTTGTTGAAGTCACTCCCACCATGATGAAGCTTGTCCCTTGAGTTTTAATTCAACAATATTAATTTTCATTATCTCAAGAACCTTTAGACGCCTAAAGAAGTCTTCAAGTTGTTCTGCCCAATCGAGAAAGTTTTCATATCCATGAAAATCAGAAAGCTGATTTGAAGAAATTATCTCATGTGATAATCTCCAAGACATTGGACCGCGAGCCTCTTCGACGATCAATTGATGAACTTGGTTCTTACTTTCAATCCATTTCAAAGCTTCATACTTCCTAGTAATAGAAGCAAGAAAACTTTATTTGATCAAATATGGAATTTGATAATCTCCTAGATCACCGTCCATGGAGTTGTCGCCACCAACAACGATCAATGGAGTTGAGCTCAGGAATAACGTCGCTCTGATACCACTTGATGCAGCGGGAGAGGGGGCATGAGGCGTAGGAAGAAGATCACCATCTTCTCACCATGATAGATCCACTTGATGCAGCGAGAGAGAGCACGAGAGATAGGAAGAAGATCACCGTCTTCTCACAATGATAGATCCTTGAATCCACAAGGAAGATAGAAAGGGAACAAGCCCAAAACAAGAGAATATTATTGATAGAAAATGCTTTCTTTTTTGTTACAACCTTGGGCTATATATATAGCCCTCTAATAAACTTAGAGTCCTACTTGGTGTAGACTAAAAATAGGACTTAGACTCTACTAAGAATTCTACTTAACATATCTTAAATAAAGATATATAAATCTATTTCTTATTGGGCTAGGACTATTATTGACTCGGACTGATAAATAAATTCTAATTTTGATCAATACAAAGTCCGAATTATCCAAAATAGTAAATAAATAAGACACTTGTAGGAATCGATCTCAGCTTTCCAACATATAGTTATTTGCTGGATTTGGATCAAATATCTTAAGAGATATGGCCTTCAGGCTGTACCTATACGAATCTTAATAGATTCTAATTGGAGTTGGAATTCAACTTGGACTGGATCTCTAATTTTACTATAAAAAAGGATGCAGTTGTCCTATATCAATTGTTAAGACTTGCCAAGATAATGTGCTTTGAGATATTGTTCCTATGATTGCTAGAGCCACATCATTCTCTGAAGACCATGCCAGTTTGATAGAAATCAGTGCACGATGATTTTAAGAACAATTACTCTTTCCCAAAGTATGGCAAGAGCATTATTTTGGCTCCTCTTAGCCTACATCAAATCCCTAGAGGTGAGTTTGAAGGAGAAAATCACTGATTGAGGAAGCTATTTCCAACCATGAATCAGTAATCATTTTGTTGATAGTTGAAGATGGCGAGAATGTGGACTGTTCCATTCCTCTACTACCAAAATCTGTTCTTAATGCATTCAAGGACATCTTTCCTGTAGAATGCCACCTGGACTCCCTCCTCTAACAGGAATTGAGCACTAGATTGATCTTATTCCAGGTGTTGCCCTTCCAAATAAGCCAGCTTATAGAATCAATTAGGAGCAAAAAAGGCAAGTGGAAGAGCTTATTGCAAAAGGCTATGTTCGAGGGTCCATGACCCCCCATGTTCTGTACCAGCACTTCTTGTTGCCAAAAAGGATGGAACTATGCACATGTGTATTGACAGCCATGCAATCAACAAAATTATGGTGAAGCACCGCTATCCTATTCCAAGACTTGATGAGCTACATGGTGCCAAAATCTTTTCCAAGATAGATTTGAAGAGTAGTTAACATCAGATTTGCGTGAAGGAAGGTGATGAATGGAAGACAGCCTTCAAAAGCAAAGCATGGCTTCTATGAATGGATGGTAATGCCTTTTGGACTCTCCAATGCACCTACTTTTATGAGACTAATGAATCATGTGTTGAGAAAGTTCTTTTACAGATTTTTCATTGTGTACTTCGATGATAATAGCTAGAATGAAGCTCTGCACCTAGATCATCTTCAACAAGGGTTCAAAATGCTGAGAGGAGAAAGGCTTTATGGTAACCTTAAAAAGTGCCACTTCTTTCAAAATCAAGTTAATTTTCTTGGCTATGTGATCTCCCATGAAGGAATCAAAGTAGATGAAGAGGAGAGTTCAGTAGTCTTATTCTGGCTTCAAAGATTTGTACAGGAGTTCAGTAGTCTTATGGCTTCATTGAGTGAATGTTTGAGGAGAGGAGAGTTCAAATGGACCGAAGCTACTCAAAGGAGTTCTGATGCTGTCAAAAAGAAGCTTTGTTCAGCTCCTATTTTTGGCACTACCATACTTCTCCAAAACCTTTTGAAACTGCGTGAAGCTTCTGGAGTTTGAATTGGAGCCGTGCTATAGCAAAAGGGTTCCCTATTGCCTATTTTAGCGAGAGAAGTATCTGGTTCTTTTTATTAAACTATTCTACTTATGATAAAGAGTTATACTATTATTCGTGCATTTGAGACATGGAAGCATTATCTTCTTCCGAAGGAGTTTGTCATCCACACTGATCATGAGTCATTAAGCATTTAAAGAACAATGAAAACTCAGCAGGTGGCATGCTCGGTAGATAGAGTTCTTACAATCATTTTCCATCTGTTATCAAGTGCAAATCTGGCAGTTCAAATGTAGTGGCAGATGCACTATCCAGGAGACTTGCATTGCTCTTATGCTCAATGTGAAATTGCTTGCATTTGAAATGATATAGGAAGGTTGTGGACCAATATGGCAAACATGATGGCTTTCTTTTCAAGGCTGAGAAATTATGCATTCCTCAGAGTTTTTGTTAAGAGAGCTTTTAATTCGAGAAGCTCATGGTGGTTGTCTTGCTGGTCACTTTGGGATTAACAAGAACTATGGTAATGCTACAGGAACATTTCTGTTGGCCAGGAATTATAAAGAATGGGCAAGCTATTGTCGACAGATGTATTGCTTGTCATAAGGATAAGTCATAGAATAATTCTCCAGGATGTGAGCATGTATACCCCTCTCCTAATTTCAGAAATCCCATGGACTGATCTGAGCATGGACTTTGTATTTGGGAAGCCAAGAACACTAAGGGTAAAGGATTCTATTATGGTGGCAGGAGACTAATTTTCGAAAATGGCTCATTTTATTTCCTGTCACAAGGTAGATAGTGCCTCTCACATTGCAGATTATTCTTCAAAGAGATTATTAAGCTTCTGGAGTTCCTAAAAGTACTGTTTCAGATCGTGATGTGAAGTTTCTTAGTTATTTCTTGGAGACATTATGGAGAAAGTTAGGAAACAAGCTGTTGTTTAGCACCATATGTCATCCACAAACTGACGGGTAAACTGAGGTGGTAAATTGAACTCTATCAACCTTGTTGAGAACTTTGATAATCAAGAACTTGAAAAATTGGGATGAACACCTAGCAGAGTTTGCCTACAACAGTAGCACTCATCGCACTACAGGGAGTACTCCATTTGAGATTATTTTTGGCCTAAATCCTATCACCCCAATTGATCTCACTCCACTTCCTGAGAAGGAAAGAGTTAATGAAAGAGCAAAAACAATGAAGATGCTACATGAGCAGATCTAGAGACAAATTGAGAAGAAGAAGGAAGCCTACAAACAAGCATCTGATGAGAAAGTTCAGTTTGCTCCAGGAAACTTGGTGGGGATTCACTTGAGAAAAGAAAGGTTTCCAAGAAAGAGGAAGTCAAAGTTGATTCCACGATCTGAAGGTCCATTCAAGGTATTGCAAAAAGTTAGAGAATATACTTTATAAGATAGACCTACTCAGAGACTACAATGATTCAGATACTTCCAATATTTGTGATCTTTTCTCCCTATCTCAAAAATGTAGACCTGCTGGATTTGAGGACAAATCCTCCGCAACCAGCAAAGGTTGATGCATCAGCTTTGTTCAGCTCCTGTTTTAGCAATACCAGACCTCCAAAACTTTTTGAAATTGAGTGCGATGCTTCTAGAGTTGGAATTGGAGCTGTGCTATATCAAGAGGGTTGCCCTATTGCCTATTTCAATAAGAGAACTATCAGGTTCTTTATTGAACTATTCTACTTATGATAAAGGGTTTTTACACTATTATTCGTGCACTTGAGACAAGACAGCATTATCTTCTTCCAAAGGAGTTTGTCATCCACACTGATCATGAGTGGCTAAAGCATTTAAAAGAGCAATGTAAACTCAGAAGGACGCATGCTCAGTAGGTTGAGATCTTACAATCATTTTCATCTATTATCAAGCACAAATATGGCGTTTAAATGTAGTGGCAGATGCACTTTCCAGAAGACATGCATTGCTCTCTATGCTCCATGTGAAATTGCTTGCATTTGAAATGGTAAAGGAGTTGTACCAAACAGACCCAAATTTCTCTTCCATATATTCTTCCTATGATAAGAATGTTGTGGACAAATATTTCAAACATGATGGCTTTCTGGTCAAGTCTGAGAAATTATGCATTCCTCAAAGTTCATTAAGAGAGCTTTTAATTTGAGAAGCTCATAGTGGTTGTCTTTCCGGTCACTTTGGGATTAACAAAATCTATGGCACTGCTACAGGAACATTTTTATAAAGAATGTGAAAGCAATTGTCGACAGATGTATTGCTTGTCATAAGTCCTTAGCATGCACACCCCTCTCCCAGTTTCAGAAATCCCATGAACTGATGTGAGCATGGACTTTGTACTTGGGCTGCCAAGAACACAAAGGGGAAAGGATTCTCTATTATGGTGGTAGCAGACCGATTTTTGAAAATGACTCATTTTATTCCCTGTCACATTGCATATCTACAAAGTGATTATTAAGCTTCATGGAGTTCCCAAAAGTATTGTTTTAGATCGTGATTTAAAGTTCCTTAGTTATTTCTGGAAGACACTGTGGAGAAAGTTAGGAATCAAACTGTTGTTTGGCACCACGTGTCACGAACTGATGGGAAAACTGAGGTGATAAATCAAACTCTATCAACCTTGTTGAGAACTTTGATGAACAAGAACTTGAAAGGTTGGGATGAACACCTAGCACATGCAGAGTTTGCTTACAACAAGAGCACTCATCGCACTACAGGGAGTACTCCATTTGAGCTTATTTATGGCCTCAATCCTATCAACCAAATTGATCTCACTCCACTTTTTAAGCTGGAAAGAGTTTTTTTTATGGTAATGAAAAACAATGAAGATGCTACATGAGCAGATTCAGAGACAAATTGAGAAGAAGAGTGAAGCTTACAAACAAGCAGCTGATAAGCATAGGAAAAAAGTTCAGTTTGCTCCAGGAAACTTGGTGAGGATTCAATTGCGAAAAGAAAGGCTTCCAAGCAAGAGTAGGGAAAAATACTTATAACATAGACTACCTGGAGACTACAATGTTTCAGCTACTTTTAATGTTCGTGATCTTTTGCCCTATCCCAAAAATGTAGACCTGCTGGATTTGAGGACAAATCCTTCCCAATAAGCAGATATTGATGCATCAGCTAGTGACAACCAAATTCAAGAGAACATTGGGCCAGTTACCAGGTAAAAGTTCAAGCTGAGCCAAGCATTTTCCTTCAAGAACAAGTGGGCTGACCCATTTTCCTTCAGCCTACTAGAATCATCTCAAGTGGAGTATTGCCCAATTTGACAAAATTTAATATTACTTGAAATTCTAGGAGCCTTTTGAAATTCTAAGTATCTTTTAACTACTTTCCAATGTAAACCTTTAGAATTTCAAGTGTTATATTTAAGGAAAAGAAGAAGAAGAAGAAGAAGAAGAAGTAGAAGGAAAAGAAGAAGAAGAAGAAGAAGAAGTAGAAGGAAAAGAAGAAGAAGAAGAAGAAGAAGTAGAAGGAAAAGAAGAAGAAGAAGAAGAAGAAGAAGAAGAAGAAGAAGAAGAAGAAGAAGAAGAAGAAGAAGAAGAAGAAGAAGAAGAAGAAGAAGAAGAAGAAGAAGAAGAAGAAGAAGAAGAAGTAGAAGGAAAAGAAGAAGAAGAAGAAGAAGAAGGATATGGAGATGGATAAGAAGAAAAAGGAGAAGAAGAAGATAACAAGAAGAAGAAGAAGAAGAAGAATAAGAAGGATATGGAGATAAGAAGAAAACGGAGAAGAAGAGAAGAAGAAGACTTTGGAGCATGCTCGGTCTTCAATGTGGCTTTGAGGGATTTAAGGAACAACTTGCTCAATTGATGACGAAAACGCAGCAACCACATGGGACAAGGAGAAGAACACTGCCACCTCTACAACAACTGAATCTTTCTTCTAGTGGTGAATCATCAAGTGATTATGAACCTGAGGAAAAACAAAATCCTATGTTGTGAAGATAGCAGAGGCAACAAACAAGATGATTTGAAGGTGGAAATTCCTGCATTTAAAGGTAGATCACCTCCAGAAGAATTCATTGATTAGGTGCAATTGTAGACAGAATTATTATTACAAAGGCTACTCAGATAAAAAAAAGATACAAGATGGCTGCATTGTGAACTGGCAGAATATGCTAGTCTATGGTGGAAAAACTTGCAAGCTCAAAGAAATGTGATGGCAAGCATGGCATAAAGAGCTGGGTCAAAATGAAGCATTGATGTAAAAATGTTTCATTCTAGAAAGCTACAAGCAAGATCTATATTTCAAGCTATAAGCGCTGAAGCAATATACTAAGTGCGGAAGATTATATTCAAGAAATTGAGACTCTAATGCTGAAGTGAAATTTGAATGAACCACAAGAGCAGACTGTTGCATGGTTTCTTGGGAGACTGAACAAAGAAATTGCCAATGTGGTGGAGTTGTAGCAATTATCTTCGCTTGAAGATGTCATTAAGCTGGCTACCAAGGTGGAGAAACAAATCAAAGCTGTCTAAAAGATCCTCTTTTAGAATTCGTGACAAAGTGATGCAGCGGGAAGAGGGGGCACGAGGGGTCGGAGAAAGAGCACCGTCTTCTCTTGATGCAAAGGGAGAAAGAACGAGAGATAGGGAGAAGATCACTGTCTTCTCACCACGATAGATCCTTGAATCCACAAGGAAGATAAAAAGGGAACAAACCCAAAATAAGAGAATATTATTGATAGAAAAGTCTTCCTCCTTTTGTTACAACCTTGGGCTGTATATATAGCCCTCTGATAAACTTAGAGTCCTACTTGGTATTGACTAAAAATAGGACTTAGACTCTACTAAGAATTCTACTTAACATATCTTAAATAAAGATATATAAATCCTAGTCCTTATTGGGCTAGGACTGTTATTGACTCTTATTGGGCTAGGACTGTTATTGACTCGGATTGATAAATAAATCCTAATTTTGATCAATATAAAATCCGAATTATCCAAAATAGTAAATAAGAGACTTGTAGGAATCGATCTCAGCTTTCCAACGGATAGTTATTTGTTGAATTTTGATCAATATCTTAGGAGATATGGCCTTTGGACTGTAGCTGTACGAATCTTGACAGATCCTAATTGGAGTTGGAATTCAACTTGGACTGGATCTCTAATTTTACTGTGAAAAAAGATATAGTTGTCCTACATCAGACCTCTCCACTTGTAAAAGACTTGTCCTCAAGTCAAAGATTAGAGTCTCTGTTGGTGCAGTTGTGCTCCCCTTGAACTCTTTCCAACATAAAACTTGATGATGTAAACCAATAAGATTTCTTCGAGTAACATCTTCAGCACTTTGATTTCCTATTTTCCTTCAACACAACCACTTGAAATTTTGCAGGATTCCTTTTGACCTTATTTGAAATAAATTTTTTGTACACACCAACTTATGATTTGTTCTCATGCAATGAAAGTATTCTTCGCAAGTTTGTTGACAATTGCGACAATAATTTGGATATGCCATTGCAAATTTTGAATCTTGCATAGTGATAACTCCTATAGAAATTTTCTCTAGTTGTTCAAGAGAGTTGGCTTTTGATGACTTCAAAGAATAATCTTGACTAGCACAGTCAATATTTTCACAAGTAGAAAACTCTTTCTTGCAGCCTTCAAGATTGTCAACTGATTCATATGAATTCTCATAGATAGTATCTTGAGAATTTTCTGTAACATCCAAAGCTACTTTTGTATGATCTTCTAATTCATCAAAGAAAGAATCTTTGGGGCTCTCAATAAATTCTTCACTAGTTTGTTTGTCTTCCACACGATCCACAGCCTCTTCTTTGACTTGATAATTCAATACTAGAGGAAAGTTACTAAGATGTGGAATTAATACCTCATGGTTGTCTCCATTGATTTCAATGCCAGAAGCCTTTGGATGAGAGATTTGTTTTACCTGATTTTGATCCCCTTTTGAGAACTTTATATTGAATAGTTTAAGCATCTTCAGCCATGAGCGAATTTTTGGTTTGCCTTCACGTGTTCTTTGGACTTGAATTTGCTCCCACCAAGATGAAGCATAACCATCAAGCTTGTATTCAACAATTTTCACCTTCTTCTCTTCAGGAATCTCCATAAACTTAAAGAAGTTCTCAACTTTATCGATCCAAATAAATAAATTCTCATAGCCATGAAAGTATGGAATATTCACCTCACCATGGTTTTGGTTTTCCTGAATAGCTTCGTCTGTTGATCTCCAAGACATCGGACCGCGAGCCTCTTCGACGATCAATTGATGAACTTGGTTCTTAGTTTCAATATGTTTCAAAGCTTCATACTTCCTAGTGATAGAAGCAAGAAAATTTTGTTTAATCAAATCTCGAATTTCATAATCTCCTATATCACTGTCCATGGAGTTGTTGCCACCAACTACGATCAATGGAGTCGAGCTCAGGAACAACGTTGCTCTGATACCACTTGATGCAGCGGGAGAGGGCACGAGAGATAGGGAGAAGATCACCGTCCTCACTTGATGCAGCGGGAGGAAGGCACGAGGAATAGGGAGAAGATCACCGTCTTCCCTCAATGATAGATTCACTTGTTGCAACCGGAGGGGGCGTGAGGGATGGGAAGAAGATCACCGTCTTCTCGCCATGATAATCCTTGAATCCACAAGGAAGATAAAAAGGGAACAAACCCAAAATAAGAGAATATTATTGATAGAAAAGTCTTCCTCCTTTTGTTACAACCTTGGGCTGTATATATAGCCCTCTGATAAACTTAGAGTCTTACTTGGTATAGACTAAAAATAGGACTTACACTCTACTAAGAATTCTACTTAACATATCTTAAATAAAGATATATTAATCCTATTCCTTATTGGGCTAGGACTGTTATTGACTCGGACTGATAAATAAATCCTAATTTTGATCAATATAAAATCCGAATTATCCAAAATAGTAAATAAGAGACTTGTAGGAATCGATCTCAGCTTTCCAACGGATAGTTATTTGCTAAATTTTGATCAATATCTTAGGAGATATGGCCTTTGGACTGTAGCTGTACGAATCTTAACGGATCCTAATTCGAGTTGGAATTCAACTTGGACTAGATCTCTAATTTTACTGTGAAAAAAGATGTAGTTGTCCTACATCAGACCCCTCCACTTGTAAAAGACTTGTCCTCAAGTCAAAAATTGGAGTCTCCGTTGGTGCAGTTGTGCTCCCCTTGAACTCTTTCCAACATAAAACTTGGTGATGTAAACCAATAAGATTTCTTCGAGTAACATCTTCAGCACTTTGATTTCTTATTTTCCTTCGACACAACCACTTGAACTTTTGCAGGATTCCTTTTGACCTTATTTGAAATAAATTTTTTGTACACACCAACTTATGATTTGTTCTCATGCAATGAAAGTATTCTTCGCAAGTTTGCTGACAATTGCAACAATAATTTGGATATGCCATTGCAAATTTTGAATCTTGCATAGTGATAACTCCTGTAGAAATTTTCTCTAGTTGTTCAAGAGAGTTGGCTTTTGATGACTTCAAAGAATCGCCCGGTATACGGGACTCCCGGCGGTTATCTCGCGGAAGCTCAGTGCTCGTTTGCGGATTTCGAGTGGAGAACAACAAGAAATAGGAAAGAGATATGGAAAACTCTCAGATTCTTATTGCTCTTCTGGACAATCTACAAACTCTTTGGACATTACACAAACTTCTTGGACATGCTTACAATGGGACTGCCGCCCCCTTTATATAGAGGGCGGGCTGAGCTCATGACGTAAGCGCTTACGTCATTCTGCTACAGTGCGCTACAGTGTACAGTGTACCTGCTACAGTGTACAGTGTTCTGCTACAGTGCACACCGCCCCTACGTACAGTGGTCACCGTCCTATGCACAGTAACCCTATACTAGAGTACAGACTACTACAGTGACAGCTGTCCTACAGTGACAGCTGTCTGTACGACTACAGTAGTTATAGTGACAGCTGTCTGTCAGCTACAGTGACAGCTGTCGGTACGGCTACAGTAGCTACAGTGAAGCTACAGTGTTTTATTCTCTTCACACCTTCCCTCCACGCTCCGCTTGCTAGTCGTGGCGGCTACTTGCTACTGGTACTAGGGCCTTTTCCTTTTGGATTTGCTGGGCTGTTGGGCTGGGTCGCCTGGAGACGTTGCCTCCACTGGTTTGCTGGCATCACTTTGCGTGGAGCCGGGTCTGTGGGGATAGCGTTTGCTGGTGTAGCTATGGTGTCGTCTGTAGCATCTGATATAGATGGTAGTGTTGCGCAGTGGCGGCGAGAGCGGTGATGCTGTCGGCGTGTTCGTCATTGCCGAGGTTGGTACTGGCAGGGTTCGACCGAATCAACCGAGGAGATGTAGTTGTTCTCAGATGGTGGTGAAGTATCTTCCTGCCGGCTTTTGTTGAGCTCCCGAGCCTGTTGCTTGTAATATGCTACCTTCCTTTGCAGCTTCTCGATCTCCTTTTCACACCATGTTATGTAGTGTTGCTGCTCTTGCAGCAACTTCTGGGAAGAACATGGTACAGGCGAGGCTGATGTAGTTGGCTCCTCCGTTTTATCATAGTGTGGCCCGCACAGGTTGCAGGTTGTAAATCTGCAATTGAGGCAATATGCCTCCATGGTCTGGTGTTGGTAATATGAACACCTCTCCTCCTCTTGTGGCAGAGGGTGATGTCCTACTTCGACTTCGTTCAAGGCAGAAGAAGCTTCTCCTTGCTGGGGCTGTATTGGGGAACTGGTGGACTCAGCAGGCTCCTCCTCATCATCGCCCCATCCGGTTGCTACTACAGGAAAATCGTAGTAAAAAGATGGAGGCGGGGAATAGTGTACGTAGTAGTCAAACCTGCCACTGGGTTCCCCTAAGGTATCCCATTCTCCGAGGGCATAGATGACTTCCTCATGTATAAGGGGGCTGAGAGAGTAGTGAAGGCTTTGAGTGTCCTCTCCTTCAGAGATGCTGAAAATGGCATCACTTTGTTCCTCCCCTTCCTTCACGGAGATGAGTTCATAATCTTCGGGAACGTTGAGCTGCTCGAAGATGGCAACTCTCTTCACGTTCCTCCTGTCATTCGGGCATTCTCTTGCAAAGTGCCCTTCATTACCGCAGAGGTAGCATTTGCACTGTCTGTTGCGTACCAAGTGCTTCCTCTTTTCTATCCGCACATGAGTGTCGTGCGGCTTCCCTTTGTATGTCTTCGCCTTTCTGACCCCGTACTTTTTTCTCCTTGGTGTAGTAACCTGGGATCGGGATCTTACCGCAGAAAGAAAGGTCCTTGAGGGACCTTTTGAATGCAGCATCCTTGCATTCTTCTTCGAGAAATTTGTAGGCGAAGAGAATCCTCGGGATCGCACCTATGTTGGCTCCTGGGTGTTGTTGGTCAAAGGACGTCTTCATTATTCGGCCTAGTTCTCCCGGCATCTTCATCCAGAATTTTTCAGATAGTTCCGTGCTGATGAAGAGTCTTCCTGTTTTTGTTGCGAGCCTGAGATAGTCATTCATGTAAAGCAATATATCTTTTATATTTTCACATGAAAGACGTTCAAGATCCCGGTAAGCTTCATTTTGGGCAAGGGTTGACCCTTGCGTTGGATCTTCTAATGAAAATACCCTTCTCATTTGGGAGAGGATATTTTGAGTGCCAGCTCTTCCTTCTCCTGCAGCAATGGTGGCCTGGTACTCATTTCCGTACTGCATGCGCCATTGCACCCAAACGAGTCTTTCAGCCTCGCCTAGCAGGTTCTCGATGTACTCGATCTTGTCCCTCGTGTCAGTGAATCCTATGCCCGCAATGTGGTTCCTTGTAATGGCCTCCCATCTGGAAAATGCCTCATCAAAGAGGCCGAGCTACTCAGGAATCATGAACATAGCCCCGCTATTCTGCTGAGAAGAAGGCAGGGTCCACATTTCATTGTTGAAGCCTCTCTGGAACCTTCCTTGGCTTCGTTGTTCAAATGTGGGTGTCATCCGGGACGTTGAAGGGACTGTGTTTGTAGCTGGCGGGTAGCCCGGAGGACCCATTGCAGCATCTTCTGGTGGCATGTATGGACGGTGTGGAGATGCCGCCGAAGTTATTGTACTTGCGTACAATTGCTCAGTTAATTTTTTCAGTACCGGGTATTCCATCTCCGGCTCAGCTTCACATCCTGCAGCTATGATATTAATTATGGGAATAGTGCAGGTGTTACCTTCCTCATGCTGGAAGGGGTTGTCGTACACTTCCTCATCATCAGGGTATACGTCCCACTTTGTTGCTGGGGACGGGTAGTCCAGGTCTCCTTCTAGAAAGTCCTGGTTCAGAAGGCGATGGAAATAGCTTTCGTCATCGCTCTCTTCATCTTGTGCTGCTTCATCTATTAGGACGGCGAGTATATGAGTGGCTTTGAGCTCCTCCTCGTCGCTCTGGACTTCCTCATCTCGTTGGAGGTAACACGACCTCCTGTGTGTTTCCACTGGCTTGTATCCTCCGAATCGGAGGGAGATACTCCCATCAAGGAGGCTCCTGCTAGTCACCTCTTTAGGTTGTGTTGGGGTAAGCACTTGGGTTGGTCGCACAACCCAGCTTCGTCCCTGTAGTGTTCCGGCAGAGTACCTACGTCCTGGGAGGGCGTGTACGCCGTGGCTTGCCAAGTAGTCCACGACCCCTTGAATTTCGTAGGCGAAGCCTACGTTTGGAGTATTCGACAGCCGTCCGACCAGTCCCCTGGTAATGAGCAGATTGGATTCTCCATTCTGCCAGTTTTCATATCCTTTGGTCAGGATAGAGACTTGGAGATTTCTGTAAAAATCCCCAATGGTTAGCATTATGTCTGGTATGACATAAACTAACCGGCTGCCCTTAGCCAGATCGACCTCCATTGTGGCCAATATGGCCTTGTCTCCTGCCCACCGACCGTCTCGAAAGACAATCAGTGCTATTGTTCCGACCTCCTATCGGTGTAGTGTCTGGATTCGAAGCTGCAGTACCCCAAGGTGTATGTACTGCATTCCGCTTCTTTGTAGCTGGTGGTAGCTCTCCTCTTGGATGAAGGAAAGGTCCACCTGGTTGTTGTTGACACACAAGATCGACTCCTCCGATCTGTGCGTGTACACCTTATGGTGTACATCATCCCTTCGGGAGTGGTAGAGAACCTCCGCAGGGACGATTGCAGCTCTCTCCTGCATCGACAATTTCAGCTGTACCTGTGGATCAAGTTGCTGCTCCAAGGTATGCTGTGGGGTGCTCCGCCCCATGAGGAACTGACCCACCCTTCTTGTTGCTTGCTGGGCGGTGTGAAGGCGCCGATGAGTTCTCCTGTATCCTCGAATCTGGTCTTCGAAGAGTGGAGACGATGTTGACGGTTGTTCCAAGGCCAACTGGATGTTCGGCCTTGACGTCATTCGCCTTCAAGCTTCTCCTGCTCCTCCTTGAGTATGTCGAAAGGGTTTTTGAAAACCCTTAGGCTTCCTTGGGCCTCCTGTGGCCTCTGGGTGATGCCGCTTTGCTCTAGCTGAAAAAGAAGCCTTTTTACCTGAGCAAGGTCTTCACTGATGTGTAGAGATAGTGTTAGACTATCCTTCTCTGGTTGTCGAAGTAGCCTGGTTGTTTCAAGTGCAAGTTCCCTGGCGTCTTATTGTGTGAAAGTTCTACTGTCAAGTATGACAGTTGTCAAGTTCGTCAGAGAGTCTCTTAGTCCAGAGATCTCTCGTGTGATGTTCTGGCACAGTTCAAGTACTTGTTTAAAGTTCTTTAGGTGAACTTTTGATGACAGGCAAGTCTTGTCGTAGATTACAGCAAGATTATGTGCTAGCTGGTTTGTTGTAACTTTAGATGTTAAAGCAAGGTCAAGGTATTCGAGATTAGAGGTTCGGGAATGCTCATACCATTCCTGAATAGATTTTTCCCATGCGTCAGACATATAAGCTTAATTCATAATTACCAAAACCATCCTAGAGATAAGTTCCAGATTAGGAATAGACTATACTGAGATCACACAGGCGTGCCCTTGGGCTTACAACAGGCCTCCTGCCTCAACTGCCAAGTTAGGGCCTGTTCTTTTTCTCAGATCAGTCACCGCCTAATCCGCATAATACCATAAAGGACGAGAATTCGTAATCAATGAACTCAACCCAAGTCTTAACACGGTAATACAGGACAGGAAATGACAAGAACGAACCCTTACCTCATACTCTTAGCACCTTGACCTCTAAGGTGTTTACGCTGCCATATCTTTGACAAGCTCTGATACCATGCGTCTAACCGCCCGGTATACGGGACTCCCGGCGGTTATCTCGCGGAAGCTCAGCGCTCGTTTGCGGATTTCGAGTGGAGAACAACAAGAAATAGGAAAGAGATATGGAAAACTCTCAGATTCTTATTGCTCTTCTGGACAATCTACAAACTCTTTGGACATTACACAAACTTCTTGGACATGCTTACAATGGGACTGCCGCCCCCTTTATATAGAGGGCGTGCTGAGCTCATGACGTAAGCGCTTACGTCATTCTACTACAGTGCGCTACAGTACTACAGTGTACTTGCTACTGTAGCTACTGTAGCCGTACCGACAGCTGTCACTGTAGCTGACAGACAGCTGTCACTGTAACTACTGTAGTCGTATAGACAGCTGTCACTGTAGGATAGCTGTCACTGTAATAGTCTGTACTCTAGTATAGGGTTACTGTGCATAGGACGGTGACCACTGTACATAGGGGCGGTGCGCACTGTAGCAGGTACACTGTACACTGTACACTGCAGCAAGTACACTGTAGCACTGTAGCGCACTGTAGCAAAATGACGTAAGCGCTTACGTCAAGAGCTCAGCCCGCCCTCTATATAAAGGGGACGGCAGTCCCATTGTAAGTATGTCCAAGAAGTTTGTGTAATGTCCAAGAAGTTTGTGTAATGTCCAAAGAGTTTGTAGATTGTCCAGAAGAGCAATAAGAATCTGAGAGTTTTCCATATCTCTTTCCTATTTCTTGTTGTTCTCCACTCGAAATCCGCAAAAAGAGCGCTGAGCTTCCGCGAGATAACCGCCGGGAGTCCCGTATACCGGGCGGTTAGACGCATGGTATCAGAGCTTGTCAAAGATATGGCAGCGTAAACACCTTAGAGGTCAAGGTGCTAAGAGTATGAGGTAAGGGTTCGTTCTTGCCATTTCCTATCCTGTATTACCGTGTTAAGACTTGGGTTGAGTTCATTGATTACGAATTCTCGTCCTTTATGGTATTATGCGGATTAGGCGGTGACTGATCTGAGAAAAAGAACAGGCCCTAACTTGGCAGTTGAGGCAGGAGGCCTGTTGTAAGCCCAAGGGCATGCCTGTGTGATCTCAGTATAGTCTATTCCTAATCTGGAACTTATCTCTAGGATGGTTTTGGTAATTATGAATTAAGCTTATATGTCTGACGCATGGGAAAAATCTATTCAGGAATGGTATGAGCATTCCCGAACCTCTAATCTCGAATACCTTGACCTTGCTTTAACATCTAAAGTTACAACAAACCAGCTAGCACATAATCTTGCTGTAATCTACGACAAGACTTGCCTGTCATCAAAAGTTCACCTAAAGAACTTTAAACAAGTACTTAAACTGTGCCAGAACATCACACGAGAGATCTCTGGACTAAGAGACTCTCTGACGAACTTGACAACTGTCATACTTGACAGTAGAACTTTCACACAACAAGACGCCAGGGAACTTGCACTTGAAACAACCAGGCTACTTCGACAACCAGAGAAGGATAGTCTAACACTATCTCTACACATCAGCGAAGACCTTGCTCAGGTAAAAAGGCTTCTTTTTCAGCTAGAGCAAAGCGGCATCACCCGGAGGCCGCAGGAGGCCCAAGGAAGCCTAAGGGTTTTCAAAAACCCTTTTGACATACTCAAGGAGGAGCAGGAGAAACTTGAAGGCGAATGATGTCAAGGCCGAACACCCAGTTGGCCCTGGAACAACCGTCAACATCGTCTCCACTCTTCGAAGACCAGATTCGAGGATACAGGAGAACTCATCGGAGCCTTCACACCGCCCAGCAAGCAACAAGAAGGGTGGGCCAGTTCCTCATGGGGCGGAGCACCCCACAGCATACCTTGGAGCAGCAACTTGCTCCTCAGGAGGAGAGCTACCACCAACACGAGGAGGAGGAGAGAGATGATAAAAGTTATTTTCATTGGCTTCTAAACCAGGAATTCTTATCAGGAGACCTGGATTACCCAATAAAATGGGACGAATACCCAGACAACGAAGAGGAGGAAGCTGCTGAATCCACCAGTTCCCCAGGCCAGCTCCCGCAGGAAGAAGCCACTTACGTATTGGGTGAAATTGAAGGAGGATATCACCCTCAGGTATCGTTACCTGCCTTCCAGGAAAACTGTATGCACTCTTGGCAGCATAACAGTTTTGTGCAGCCACAAGAGGAAAGGTGCTTGTGTTGCCAACGCCAGACCATGGAGAGGGCAAGAATACACTGCCCCAATTGCAAAGTTACAGCCTGCAATTTATGCGGGCCGTACTATTTCAAGACGGAGGTCCCAGTTACACCAGCCCCGCCTGAACCATTTCCTTCCCAAAAGCTGCTACAGGAGCAGCAACACTACTTCACGTGGTGTGAAGGGGAGATTGAGCGGCTACAAAAGGAGGTAGCATACTACAAGCAAAAGGCTCGGGAGCTAGAAATGGAAAAGAACCTACGAGAAGATTATGAAGAACTTGGCGAGAAAGCTGAAGAGCGTGGCAAAAGAAAGGAGGCCGAAGAAGAAGAAGAGTACACGAGCGTCTTGCTCCAAGAAACTGTCTACAAGGCAGCAACAGAAGGGTCAGCCCAACCAGCATCAGGACCGAAGCTGGTAAAAAACATGCTTTATAACATGCTTGTGGAATTAGAATTGCCTAACATTCCCAGGATTCGGGTAAGGGCGATCTTAGACACTGGAGCCACAACGTGTTGTATAGATGAAGCGTCAGTACCACCAGAGGCATTGGAAGCGAACAACTTCATTGTGCACTTTAGTGGAATAAACTCAAAGCAAACTGCTAGCAAGAAGCTGAAAGGAGGAAAAATGCATATTGGGGATAATAGCTTCAAAATCCCCTACACATATAGCTTCAAGATGGAGTTAGGCGATGGCATCCAGATGATCATTGGATGCAACTTCATCAAGGCCATGCAAGGAGGGGTCAGGATTGAAGGTAACATTGTTACCTTTTACAAAAACTTAACTGTTATCAGCACCTCCCCTACAGCATCGGTGGCAGCCGCAGTCGAGGAGCTGGAATTGGAGGAAGACGAGTACATTGACATCCAGCAGTCAGTGTACTACAACGTCGGTATCAGCAGGGAATCCTTCCTGCGTAAATTCCAGCCCATAATCACAAGGCTCAAGGAAGCGGGATTCATTGGGGAAGACCCGCTCAAGCATTGGGCAAAAAATAATGTAATCTGCCATCTGGATATAAAAAATCCAGATTTTATCATAGAAGATAGACCACTGAAGCATGTCACGCCGCAGTTACAAGACACATTCAAGCGGCATATAGAAGACCTGCTCAGCATAGGGGTCATTAGGCCAAGCAAAAGCCGACATAGAACAACAGCCTTCATAGTCAACTCTGGCACAACAATTGACCCAGACACCGGGAAGGAGGAGAAGGGCAAGGAGAGACTGGTCTTCAACTACAAATGCCTCAACGACCTTACAAATAAAGACCAGTACAGCCTTCCAGGAATCAATACAATCCTAAGGAGGGTAAGCCACAGTAAAGTCTATTCTAAATTTGATTTAAAAAGTGGCTTTCATCAGGTGGTCATGCACCCGGATTCAATAGAATGGACCGCCTTCTGGGTCCCGATGGGACTATACGAATGGCTAGTCATGCCATTCGGATTAAAGAATGCTCCCTCCATTTTCCAAAGGAAAATGGACTCCTGCTTTCAAGGGACGGAAGACTTCATCGCCGTTTACATCGACGACATCCTGGTCTTCTCCCAGACAGAGGAAGAGCATGCAAAGCATCTCAACATCATGTTGAGCATTTGTGAAGAAACATGGGCTTGTTCTAAGCCCCACCAAAATGAAGATCGCAGTGGCCGAGGTGGAATTCCTTGGCGCAATTATCGGTAATCAGAAGATTAAGCTACAACCACACATCATCAAAAGGATTACCGAAGTACAAAATAAGTCATTGATGACTCTAAAGGGGCTTCGCTCCTGGCTTGGAATCCTAAACTATGCCAGGAACTATATCCCAAATCTAGGCAAGCTACTCAGCCCACTGTACGCCAAAACCAGCCCAACTGGAGAAAGACGAATGAACCAACAGGACTGGGCCTTGGTCGAGCAGATCAAACAGCTGGTACAGCAATTGCCTGATCTCGAAGTACCCCCTACAGAAAGTTACCTCATCCTGGAGACTGACGGATGCATGGAAGGATGGGGAGGCATATGCAAGTGGAAGCCGTACAAGCACGACCCAAAGTCCACTGAGCGCGTATGCGCCTACGCTAGTGGAAAATTCAATCCACTCAAGTCCACCATAGACGCGGAGATATATGCTGTCATGCTTTCCCTGGAAGCCTTAAAAATCTACTACTTGGATAAGAAGGAGCTCACTATCAAGACAGACTGTCAAGCAATCATCAGCTTCTTCAACAAGTCTCCCAATCACAAGCCATCTAGAGTCCGGTGGATTGCTTTCACAGACTATATAACAGGGATCGGCATCCCAGTGCACTTCGAGCATATCGATGGCAAGGACAATCAGCTAGCTGATGCCTTGTCCCGTTTACTATCTTCTCTAATATGTGCAGGATGGCCGGACGAAAAAGACAGCGACGCACTAGGACTTACGGCACTGGCATTTCAGGAGGTTCAAGCAGCACCAACGGAGCAGGCGCAGCAATAATTGACAAGGATGATACTCCACCTGCAGGAATCACTAAACAAAGTGACCAACTCAAACCCACAATAGCAACTGCAGCAATCATGGTGTTACAAGAGCTTTGCGCCCTACACACAACCAAGATGCAGGAATGCAGGAGACTGAGCACTCAGGACCAGTTCTGGGCAACATGGTTCCCTGCCATCGAACGCATCAACCAGCAGCTGCAGAACGCTACCCAATCAGTCCAAGATGCTATCTCCCGCACCAGCAACCTTCCTCTATCCATACACCTGCGGAAGCGCGGTGGGGGAAAAGGCCCTAGTACCAGTAGCAAGTAGCCGCCACGACTAGCAAGCGGAGCATGGTGGGAAGGTGTGAAGAAAATAAAACACTGTAGCTTCACTGTAGCTATTGTAGCCGTACCGACAGCTGTCACTGTAGCTGACAGACAGCTGTCACTGTAACTACTGTAGTCGTACAGACAGCTATCACTGTAGGACAGCTGTCACTGTAATAGTCTGTACTCTAGTATAGGGTTACTGTGCATAGGACGGTGACCACTGTACGTAGGGGCGGTGTGCACTGTAGCAGATACACTGTACACTGTAGCAAGTACACTGTACACTATAGCAAGTACACTGTAGCACTGTAGCGCACTGTAGCAGAATGACGTAAGCGCTTACGTCATGAGCTCAGCCCGCCCTCTATATAAAGGGGGCGGCAGTCCCATTGTAAGCATGTCCAAGAAGTTTGTGTAATGTCCAAAGAGTTTGTAGATTGTCCAGAAGAGCAATAAGAATCTGAGAGTTTTCCATATCTCTTTCCTATTTCTTGTTGTTCTCCACTCGAAATCCGCAAACGAGCGCTGAGCTTCCGCGAGATAACCGCCGGGAGTCCCGTATACCGGGCGGTTAGACGCATAATCTTGACTAGCGCAGTCAATATTTTCACAAGTAGAAAACTCTTTCCTGCAGCCTTCAAAATTGTCAACAGATTCATATGAATTCTCATAGATAGTATCTTGAGAATTTTCTGTAACATCCAAAGCTACCGTCTTCTCGCCATGATAATCCTTGAATCCACAAGGAAGATAAAAAGGGAACAAACCCAAAATAAGAGAATATTATTGATAGAAAAGTCTTCCTCCTTTTGTTACAACCTTGGGCTGTATATATAGCCCTTTGATAAACTTAGAGTCCTACTTGGTATAAACTAAAAATAGGACTTACACTCTACTAAGAATTCTACTTAACATATCTTAAATAAAGATATATTAATCCTATTCCTTATTGGGTTAGGAATGTTATTGACACGGACTGAGAAATAAATCCTAATTTTGATCAATATAAAATCCAAATTATCCAAAATAGTAAATAAGAGACTTGTAGGAATCAATCTCAGCTTTCCAACGGATAGTTATTTGCTGAATTTTGATCAATATCTTAGGAGATATGGCCTTTGGACTGTAGCTATACGAATCTTCACGGATCCTAATTCGAGTTGGAATTCAACTTGGACTGGATCTCTAATTTTACTGTGAAAAAAGATGTAGTTGTCCTACATCAGACCCCTCCACTTGTAAAAGACTTGTCCTCAAGTCAAAGATTGGAGTCTCCGTTGGTGCAGTTATGCTCCCCTTGAACTCTTTCCAACATAAAACTTGATGATGTAAACCAATAAAATTTTTTCGAGTAACATCTTCAGCACTTTGATTTCCTATTTTCCTTCGACACAACCACTTGAACTTTTGCAGGATTCCTTTTGACCTTATTTGAAATAAATTTTTTGTACACACCAACTTATGATTTGTTCTCATGCAATGAAAGTATTCTTCGCAAGTTTGCTGACAATTGCGACAATAATTTGGATATGCCATTGCAAATTTTGAATCTTGCATAGTGATAACTCCTGTAGAAATTTTCTCTAGTTGTTCAAGAGAGTTGGCTTTTGATGACTTCAAAGAATAATCTTGACTAGCACAGTCAATATTTTCACAAGTAGAAAACTCTTTCTTGCAGCCTTCAAGATTGTCAACTGATTCATATGAATTCTCATAGATAGTATCTTGAGAATTTTCTGTAACATCCAAAGCTACTTTTGTATGATCTTCTAATTCATCAAAGAAAGAATCTTTGGGGCTCTCAATAAATTCTTCACTAGTTTGTTTGTCTTCCACACGATCCACAGCCTCTTCTTTGACTTGATAATTCAATACTTGAGGATAGTTACTAAGATGTGGAATTAATACCTCATGCTTGTCTCCATTGATTTCAATGCCAGAAGCCTTTGGATGAGAGATCTGTTTTACCTTATTTTGATCCCCTTTTTCAGAACTTTATATTGAATAGTTTAATCATCTTCAGCCGTGAGCGAATTTTTGGTTTGCCTTCACGTGTTCTTTGGACTTGAATTTGCACCCACCAAGATGAAGCATAACCATCAAGCTTGTATTCAATAATTTTCACCTTCTTCTCTTCAGGAATCTCCATAAACTTAAATAATTTCTCAACTTTATCGATCCAAATAAATAAATTCTCATAGCCATGAAAGTATGGAATATTCACCTCACCATGGTTTTGGTTTTCCTGAATAGCTTCGTCTGTTGATCTCCAAGACATCGGACCGCGAGCCTCTTCGACGATCAATTGATGAACTTGGTTCTTAGTTTCAATATGTTTCAAAGCTTCATACTTTCTAGTGATAGAAGCAAGAAAATTTTGTTTAATCAAATCTCGAATTTCATAATCTCCTATATCACTGTCCATGGAGTTGTTGCCACCAACTACGATCAATGGAGTCGAGCTCAGGAACAACGTCGCTCTGATACCACTTGATGCAGCGGGAAGAGGGGGCACGAGGGGTCGGAGAAAGAGCACCGTCTTCTCTTGATGCAGCGGGAGAGGGCACGAGAGATAGGGAGAAGATCACCGTCTTCACTTGATGCAGCGGGAGGAAGGCACGAGGAATAGGGAGAAGATCACCGTCTTCTCGCAATGATAGATCCGCTTGATGTAGCCGGAGGGGGCACAAGGGATAGGAAGAAGATCACCGTCTTCTCGCCACGATAGATCCTTGAATCCACAAGGAAGATAAAAAGGGAACAAACCCAAAATAAGAGAATATTATTGATAGAAAAGTCTTCCTCCTTTTGTTACAACCTTGGGCTGTATATATAGCCCTCTGATAAACTTAGAGTCCTACTTGGTATAGACTAAAAATAGGACTTACACTCCACTAAGAATTCTACTTAACATATTTTAAATAAAGATATATTAATCCTGTTCCTTATTGGGCTAGGACTGTTATTGACTCGGACTGATAAATAAATCCTTATTTTGATCAATATAAAATCCAAATTATCCAAAATAGTAAATAAGAGACTTGTAGGAATCGATATCAGCTTTCCAACGGATAGTTATTTGCTGAATTTTGATCAATATCTTAGGAGATATGGCATTTGGACTGTAGCTGTACGAATCTTCACGGATCCTAATTCAAGTTGGAATTCAACTTGGACTGGATCTCTAATTTTACTGTGAAAAGGATGTAGTTGTCCTACATCAGACCCCTCCACTTGTAAAAGACTTGTCCTCAAGTCAAAAATTGGAGTCTCCGTTGGTGCAGTTGTGCTCCCCTTGAACTCTTTCCAACATAAAACTTGGTGATGTAAACCAATAAGATTTCTTCGAGTAACATCTTCAGCACTTTGATTTCTTATTTTCCTTCGACACAACCACTTGAACTTTTGCAGGATTCCTTTTGACCTTATTTGAAATAAATTTTTTGTACACACCAACTTATGATTTGTTCTCATGCAATGAAAGTATTCTTCGCAAGTTTGCTGACAATTGCGACAATAATTTGGATATGCCATTGCAAATTTTGAATCTTGCATAGTGATAACTCCTGTAGAAATTTTCTCTAGTTGTTCAAGAGAGTTGGCTTTTGATGACTTCAAAAAATAATCTTGACTAGCGCAGTCAATATTTTCACAAGTAGAAAACTCTTTCCTGCAGCCTTCAAAATTGTCAACAGATTCATATGAATTCTCACAGATAGTATCTTGAGAATTTTCTGTAACATCCAAAGCTACTTTTGTATGATCTTCTAATTCATCAAAGAAAGAATCTTTGGGGCTCTCAATAAATTCTTCACTAGTTTGTTTGTCTTCCACACGATCCACAGCCTCTTCTTTGACTTGATAATTCAATACTAGAGGAAAGTTACTAAGATGTGGAATTAATACCTCATGGTTGTCTCCATTGATTTCAATGCCAGAAGCCTTTGGATGAGAGATCTGTTTTACCTGATTTTGATCCCCTTTTGAGAACTTTATATTGAATAGTTTAAGCATCTTCAGCCATGAGCGAATTTTTGGTTTGCCTTCACGTGTTCTTTGGACTTGAATTTGCTCCCACCAAGATGAAGCATAACCATCAAGCTTGTATTCAACAATTTTCACCTTCTTCTCTTCAGGAATCTCCATAAACTTAAAGAATTTCTCAACTTTATCGATCCAAATAAATAAATTCTCATAGCCATGAAAGTATGGAATATTCATCTCACCATGGTTTTGGTTTCCCCGAATAGCTTCATATGTTGATCTCCAAGACATCGGACCGCGAGCCTCTTTGACGATCAATTGATGAACTTGGTTCTTCATTTCAATCTATTTCAAAGCTTCATACTTTATAGTGATAGAAGCAAGAAAATTTTGTTTAATCAAATCTCGAATTTGATAATCTTCTAAATCACTGTCCATGGAGTTGTCACCACCAACTACAATCAATGGAGTTGAGCTCAGGAACAACGTCGCTCTGATACCACTTGATGCAGCGGGAGAAGGGGGGGCACGAGGGGTAGGAGGAAGATCACCGTCTTCTCTTGATGCAGCGGGAGAGGGCACGAGAGATAGGGAGAAGATCACCGTCTTCACTTGATGCAACGGGAGGAAGGCACGAGGAATAGGCAGAAGATCACTGTCTTCTCACAATGATAGATCCGCTTGATGCAGCCGGAGGGGGCATGAGGGATGGGAAGAAGATCACCGTCTTCTCGCCATGATAATCCTTGAATCCACAAGGAAGATAAAAATGGAACAAACCCAAAATAAGAGAATATTATTGATAGAAAAGTCTTCCTCCTTTTGTTACAACCTTGGGCTGTATATATAGCCCTCTGATAAACTTAGAGTCCTACTTGGTATAGACTAAAAATAGGACTTACACTCCACTAAGAATTCTACTTAACATATTTTAAATAAAGATATATTAATCCTGTTCCTTATTGGGCTAGGACTGTTATTGACTCGGACTGATAAATAAATCCTTATTTTGATCAATATAAAATCCAAATTATCCAAAATAGTAAATAAGAGACTTGTAGGAATCGATATCAGCTTTCCAACGGATAGTTATTTGCTGAATTTTGATCAATATCTTAGGAGATATGGCATTTGGACTGTAGCTGTACGAATCTTCACGGATCCTAATTCAAGTTGGAATTCAACTTGGACTGGATCTCTAATTTTACTGTGAAAAGGATGTAGTTGTCCTACATCAGACCCCTCCACTTGTAAAAGACTTGTCCTCAAGTCAAAAATTGGAGTCTCCGTTGGTGCAGTTGTGCTCCCCTTGAACTCTTTCCAACATAAAACTTGGTGATGTAAACCAATAAGATTTCTTCGAGTAACATCTTCAGCACTTTGATTTCTTATTTTCCTTCGACACAACCACTTGAACTTTTGCAGGATTCCTTTTGACCTTATTTGAAATAAATTTTTTGTACACACCAACTTATGATTTGTTCTCATGCAATGAAAGTATTCTTCGCAAGTTTGCTGACAATTGCCACAATAATTTGGATATGCCATTGCAAATTTTGAATCTTGCATAGTGATAACTCCTGTAGAAATTTTCTCTAGTTGTTCAAGAGAGTTGGCTTTTGATGACTTCAAAAAATAATCTTGACTAGCGCAGTCAATATTTTCACAAGTAGAAAACTCTTTCCTGCAGCCTTCAAAATTGTCAACAGATTCATATGAATTCTCACAGATAGTATCTTGAGAATTTTCTGTAACATCCAAAGCTACTTTTGTATGATCTTCTAATTCATCAAAGAAAGAATCTTTGGGGCTCTCAATAAATTCTTCACTAGTTTGTTTGTCTTCCACACGATCCACAACCTCTTCTTTGACTCGATAATTCAATACTAGAGGAAAGTTACTAAGATGTGGAATTAATACCTCATGGTTGTCTCCATTGATTTCAATGCCAGCAGCCTTTGGATGAGAGATCTGTTTTACCTGATTTTGATCCCCTTTTGAGAACTTTATATTGAATAGTTTAAGCATCTTCAGCCATGAGCGAATTTTTGGTTTGCCTTCACGTGTTCTTTGGACTTGAATTTGCTCCCACCAAGATGAAGCATAACCATCAAGCTTGTATTCAATAATTTTCACCTTCTTCTCTTCAGGAATCTCCATAAACTTAAATAATTTCTCAACTTTATCGATCCAAATAAATAAATTCTCATAGCCATGAAAGTATGGAATATTCACCTCACCATGGTTTTGGTTTTCCTGAATAGCTTCGTCTGTTGATCTCCAAGACATCGGACCGCGAGCCTCTTCGACGATCAATTGATGAACTTGGTTCTAGTTTCAATCTGTTTCAAAGCTTCATACTTCCTAGTGATAGAAGCAAGAAAATTTTGTTTAATCAAATCTCGAATTTCATAATCTCCTAGATCACTGTCCATGGAGTTGTTGCCACCAACTACGATCAATGGAGTCGAGCTCAGGAACAACGTCGCTCTGATACCACTTGATGCAGCGGGAAGAGGGGGGGCACGAGGGGTAGGAGGAAGATCACCGTCTTCTCTTGATGCAGCGGGAGAGGGCACGAGAGATAGGGAGAAGATCACCGTCCTCACTTGATGCAGCGGGAGGAAGGCACGAGGAATAGGGAGAAGATCACCGTCTTCTCTCAATGATAGATTCGCTTGTTGCAACCGGAGGGGGCGTGAGGGATGGGAAGAAGATCACCGTCTTCTCGCCATGATAATCCTTGAATCCACAAGGAAGATAAAAAGGGAACAAACCCAAAATAAGAGAATATTATTGATAGAAAAGTCTTCCTCCTTTTGTTACAACCTTGGGCTGTATATATAGCCCTCTGATAAACTTAGAGTCTTACTTGGTATAGACTAAAAATAGGACTTACACTCTACTAAGAATTCTACTTAACATATCTTAAATAAAGATATATTAATCCTATTCCTTATTGGGCTAGGACTGTTATTGACTCGGACTGATAAATAAATCCTAATTTTGATCAATATAAAATCCGAATTATCCAAAATAGTAAATACGAGACTTGTAGGAATCGATCTCAGCTTTCCAACGGATAGTTATTTGCTGAATTTTGATCAATATCTTAGGAGATATGGCATTTGGACTGTAGCTGTACGAATCTTCACGGATCCTAATTCGAGTTGGAATTCAACTTGGACTGGATCTCTAATTTTACTGTGAAAAAAGATGTAGTTGTCCTACATCACAAAAGCTCTATTCCTAACAAGGGAAGTTCTTCAAAGGGTGAGTCCTCTAAAGCTGAAGCTAACTCTAAGTCAAAGAAAAAAAAGGAGCAGGAGGGTGCCTCTCAACTTCAAAAGAAGAACAACCAGATCGAGTGCTTCAAATGTCTCGGTCATGGCCTCGTTTCTTCGGAAATGCTCCAACTGAAAGTGATGACTATACAAGAATTTGTTAATGAAAATTCTGACCATAAAGAAGAAATTCTTGACGATTGAGGGAATGAACCAAATATTGACTGATGAAGTGCTTGTGATTCGGACACTTTCAAATATGCAGGTTAATTGTGATGAAGAGCAAAGACAATATTTTTCAAACCAGAAAAACTAAGTTATTCAAGTTCTTTTTACCAAAGAATTCCTACTCTGATGGCGTGACGAGTCATTAGACAACTAAATGCTCCTCGATGTGCAGCTGAGGATCTCGGGACCTTCTCAAGCACAGGATAGGCAATTGAGAGATAGAGGAGTGTGACATAGGCTTCATGTTCCATTGTTGGAGTGTGAGATGGTGTCATGCCTTCTGCTCTAAGTGAAAGAGGGGAGTCGGGTCAGCTGGATTCTCCCTTCTCCAAGCTCTTCCTCACCATCAAACTACTCATAACTGGACAATGAATTGCTCACTTTCCCTCCTCTCCATCCCATCTCTGAACTCAAGACTGACCTTCGAATAGCAAGAGAGATCTTCAAGAATTGCATAGATAGAAGGAGAAAATGAACCAACCTGGGCACCAGAAAAGAGAAATGATCAGAATGATTGAGGAAAGAAAGAAAATGGTGGCCCCTTTCACCCAGGGGATAACACTTAGTCTCACGAAAGCTAAGGGTTAGGGCTTAAGCAGTCAGATGAGAAATGGCAGTCAAAAGTCGAGCATACCCCTGAGCCTAGCCCTAAAAGGAATGGATTGACCCAAATTGGTTCCAACTTACCCAAGAGACAAGAGTGAGAATCAAACAGTTGAAGCTCCGGTCCTTGGGCACTACGTTGATGGATGTCTCTTCAACAGTACACCAGCTCATCCGCTATCTCCTGGTTAAGATCTGCCTTTGAAAAGAAAAAGTAACTGAGTACTGAGTGTGGGCTTTCGAACTCTACCTCCAACTACTAGCAATCGAGTCTGTTGGTGAATTCTTCTTTCTTAGTGAGGATTCAGGGTATTATAGAAAATAAATACGGGAAGGGCACTACAAGATAAAATCCCATAGTGGCGGTACGCGAAACAACATACAGGGATCTACTTGGAGATCAAGAATTCTCACTATTTCTTAGATGCATGGATCAAATTAGATTCAGTGGGATCTATCACTCACATTTTTTCCACCAGGAACATTTTGTCATAGCCTTAGCACTCTGCTTGCTAAGGAAAGCATGTGGCACCTGAACTAAGCCCCTTGTTAGCTCAAGTCAGCCCTTATATGAACAAAAATCAAGGAGTCTTTTCGTATGTGAAGTTGGGCCTCGAAGTTTGAATTGCTATCTTTGCCTCCTGTGTTGTGTCCTTCCCCAATGCAAGCAGCCCACAAGCAGTCGCCCATAGCATTGTGAGGGCCAAGCAAGAGAAGTATGTCACAATACTCTATCTAGTCATAAAATACAATTTCTTTTTTTGCATGCTCGTGAGACTAATTGAAGCTAAATAACAATCTGAACCTATGTTGTCGGAGGTCCAGTCTCAAGAGACAGAGTTCTTCCAATCCACAAAAATTGAGAAAAAGGCCTTTTTGTTACTTTGTGATCCTAGGGATCTAACTCTATGGGAGCCCTGACTTCCTGCGTCTCTCTCTTCTGCTTCCAATAGGACTTGCTCTTCACACCCGCCACCCTAGATCTTCCTTATCTAGTAAATTCACAGTCTCTGTGATGATCCTAAAGCACCCAAACAAGCTAGGAAGAAGCCACCGGCAGCCCCGAATCTAACAACCCTTCATCTTCAAAGGATGCCTAATTGTACCCACTGAGTCAGGTCATGCACAATATGAAAATACGAGTTAGGGTCATCCACAGGCTTGTTGATAGTTTCTGGTATATATAGGGTCTTAACGCTTGCGAGCATGTGCCTGCGGTGTGGTAAGGCACCACCATGTTGTGCCAGCAGCCAACTCTGGTGTGCAAAGGTCCATAGTCTTAGCAATTACTTTCTCAAATTCTCCAGAATCTCAACATAGGTGAACACCAGCTCTCTCCTCGAATCAACACAACTCCCTCTCACAGATTTACTTACCTCTGCAGACATCTGTCTCCTGCCATGATTCCTTTCAAGTGCCTGGCATTGACTAATCTCAATGCCGAAAGCAGCGGCTAGTCTCTATACCCAAATTCACTGATTCGTGGATTAGCATCTCAAAATCCTTTGATGGGCATAAAGAAATTGTCTCGGTAGCAATCACCAAACCAATAGAACAAAGGTTAGTTAGTTAGCCTGTAGCTGGTCCACAGGCAATGGTTTGAGGTCCATTATTACTGTCTGGCTTCCAAGAGCCAGTAGAACGAGTTCATCATTGGACCGATATAGAAACATAAATTACCAAGAACTGCATTGAGATCCTTAGATACAAAGGAAGAAGAAGAGATCAAGCACCTACGTAATTTATCAAAATCCTCTTTACAAGAATAAGAAATTAGCTGACGTTGGTCAAACCTTCCTTGGGGCTGAGGGTTACATTCATATCATTCCCTATGTTGAGCATGGAGACCCTGATTTGGACCCTCATGATCAAGCTTGTCATCGTAAAGAATGTGGAGCCATAGTCAAATGATCCAGACCAAGTTGAGAGCATTGAAGCTTATCAGACAATCGCTTTACTGTCGGGGAGCTGAAAAATAATGATGCAATAGTTTATGGTCCATAAGCTCAAAGAGGAGAGACTGTCACTTCAACAAAATCAATAGGGTGGGTGGGGTACGCTAGCTAGCTAGCATAGGAAGCGAAAGAAAAGAGAAACAGTGGGTCTGAAGGAAAGGAAATCCAATAGAGATAGAGTTTGATGATAGAGAGTGGAAAGAGAGAGGACGGACAGAGTCATGGAGAACTCAAAAAAGAGCAAGCATGGGGAAGGGAGAAGAAAGGATAAATGAATAGAGCTCTTTTCACTTTAGGAAAGCTTAGTCTTATTGGACTGGCTTCCTCCTGAGTCCATGTGTCAGGTAAGCAACTGTCGGCAAGACCGGGATTCAAGCAGTTAGAGCGGAGACCAGTTGCAAAGGGACAAAAGCACAATACAAAGAGATTGGACTCTCGGATGAGACTAAGAAGCTACTATTCTAATGCGTGTCTGACCCTAGCCCCCGAAGCATGCTCCCAATCCTGAATAATTTATTTACTAGCATCAGCTCTCTTTGCAGTTTGTTGTCATCCTCAACCTTACAAGTTGCAATGGCTTAACAAGGATAGTGAGGTAAAAGTCTCTAAACGAGCTCTGATTTCATTCTATATTGTCAAGTCTTACCAAGATAAAGTGCTTTGAGATATTGTTCCTATGAGTGCTAGAGCCATAGCATTCTTTGAAGGCCA
Organism: Trichopus zeylanicus subsp. travancoricus; assembly: GCA_005019695.1. Taxonomy (NCBI): domain Eukaryota; kingdom Viridiplantae; phylum Streptophyta; class Magnoliopsida; order Dioscoreales; family Dioscoreaceae; genus Trichopus; species Trichopus zeylanicus. Next base: position 39,001 of record RXID01015360.1, read on the forward strand.
TGGCAGTTTGATAGAAGATCAGTGCATGATCATTTTAAGAACACTCATCCTTTCTCAAAGTATGGCAAGAGCATTATTTTGGCCCTCTTAGTCCACATCAGATCACTAGAGTTGAGTTTAAGGAGAAAATAAGGAGAGTCTTTTCTTGAGCAAATCAGAGATCGAGGAAGCTATTTCCAAGCATGAATCAGTGTTCATTTTGTTGATAGTTGAAGAGGGTGAGAATGTGGATTGTTCCATTCCGCTACTAGCCAAATCTGTTCTTGACGCATTCAAGGACATCTTTTCTGAAGATGCCATTTGGACTCCCTCCTCGAAGAGGAAATTGAGCACTAGATTGATCTTATTCCAGGGGCTACGTGTCCAAATAAGCCAGCGTACACAAGCAATCTGGATGAGGCCAAGGAGCTGCAAATTGCAAAGAGGTAGGCTCGAGAGTCCATGAGCCCATGTTCTATACTAGCACTTTTTGTTCCCAAAAAGGATGAAACTATACGCATGTGCATTGACAGCCAGGCAATCAACAAATTTATGGTGAAGTACCACTATCCTATTCCAAGACTTGATGATTTTCTTGATGAGCTGTATGATGCCAAATTCTTTTCCAAGATAGATTTGAAAACTGGTTACCATCAGATTTTCATGAAGGAAGGTGATGAATAGAAGACAGCCTTCAAAACAAAGCATGGCTTGTATGAATGGATGGTAATGCCTTTTGGACTTTCTAATGCACCTAGTACTTTTATGAGACTGATGAATCATGTGTTGAGAAAGTTCCTTGGCAGATTTGTCATCGTGTACTTTGATGATATTATAGTCTATAGCTAGAACGAAGTTGAGCACCTAGATCATCTTCAACAAGTGTTCAAAATGCTGAGAGAGTAAAGGCTTTATGCTAACCTTAAAAAGTGCCACTTCTTTCAGAATCAAGTTAATTTTCTTAGCTATGTGATCTCCCATGAAGGAATTAAATTAGATGAAGAGGAGATCCGTGTATTTAGCAGTGGCCAATCCCCACCTCCATCCATGAAGTTAGAAGTTTTCATGGGCTTGCATCATTCTATCAGAGATTTGTACTTAAGTCTTATGGCTCCATTGACTGAATGTTTGAAGAAGGGAGAGTTCAAATGGACTGAAGGTGCTGAAAGGAGTTCTGATGCTATCAAAAGGAAGCTTTGATCAGCTCCAATTTTAGCACTAACAGACTTCTCCAAAACTTTTGAAATTGAGTGTGATGCTTCTGGAGTTGGAATTGGAGCTGTGCTATCATAAGAGGGCTGCCCTATTGCCTATTTTAGCTAGAAAGTATCAGGTTCTTTATTAAACTATTCTATTTATGATAGAGTTTTATGCTATTATTCATGCACTTGAGACATGGCAGCATTGTCTTCTTCCAAAGGAGTTTGTCATCCACACTGATCATAGTCACTTAAAGCATTTGAAAGAGCAATGTAAACTCAGGTGGATGGAGTCCTTACAATCATTTTCATCTGTTATCAAGCACAAATCTGGCATTTCAAATGTAGTGGCGGATGCACTATCAAGAAGACATGCATTGCTCTCTATGCTCAATGTTGTGGACAAATATTTCAAAACATGATGGCTTTCTTTTCAAGGCTGAGAAATTATGCATTCTCAAAGTTTGTTAAGAGATCTTTTAATTCCAGAGGTTCATAGTGGTTGTCTTGCTGATCACTTTGGGACTAACAAAAACTATGGCAATGCTATAGGAACATTCTATTGGCCAGGAATTATAAAAAATGGGCAAGCTATTGTCAGACAGATGTATTGCTTGTCATAAGGCTAAGTCATAGGATAATTCTCAAGGATGTGAGCATGTACACCCCTCTCCTAGTTTCAGAAATCCCATGGACTGATGTGAGCATGGACAAGAACACAAAGGGTAGAGGATTTTATTATGGTGGTAGTAGACCGATTTTTGAAAATGGCTCATTTTATTCCCTGTCACAAGACAGAAGATGCCTCTCACATTGCAGATTTATTCTTCAAAGAGATTATGAGGCTTCATGGAGTTCCTACAAGTATTTTTTCAGATTGTGATATGAAGTTCCTTAGTTATTTCTGGAAGACATTGTGGAGAAAGTTAGGAATCAAGCTTGTTGTTTAGCACCACATGTGTCATCGAGAAACTGATGGGCAAACTGAGGTGGTAAATTGAACTCTATCAACCTTGTTGAGAACTTTGATAAACAATTACTTGAAGAGTTGGGATGAACAGGAGCACAGTACTCTATTTGAGATAGTTTATGGTCTCAATCCTATCACCCCAGTTGATCTCACTCCACTTTTGTTTTGATGGTAACGAAAGAGCTAAAACAATGAAGATGCTACATGAGCAGTTCCACAGACAAATTGAGAAGAAGAATGAACCTCACAAGCAAGCAGCTGATAAGCGTAGGAAGAAAGTTCAGTTCGCTCCAGGAAACTTGGTGTGGATTCAATTGAGAAAAGAAAGGTTTCCAAGCAAGAGGAAGTCAAAGTTGATGCCACGAACAGAAGGACCATTCAAAGTATTGCAAAAGGTTGGGGAAAATGCTTATAGGATAGACCTACCTAGGGATTACAATGTTTCAGCTACTTTTAATGTTCGTGATCTTTCTCCCTATCTCAAAAATGTAGACCTACGAGATTTGAGGACAAATCCTTCCCAACAAGTGGAGATTGATGCATCAGCTACTGACAACTAAATTTAAGAGAACATTGGGCCATTTACCATGTAAAAGGTCAAGCTAGGTCAAACCCTTTTCCTTCAAGAACAAGTGGGCTGGCCCATGTGGAGTCCTAGTTCAGCCTACCAGAATCTTCTTAAGTGAAGCATTACCCCGTTTGACTAAATTTAATATTACTTGAAATTCTAGGATCCTTCTGAAATTCCAAGGGTCTTTTAACTAGTTTTCAATGTAAACATTTAGTATTTTCAAGTGTTATTTTTATTTTACCTTATCTAGTACTTGTAAGTTCTCCCTATAAGTAGGAGAATTCTAATGTAATTAGGTTTTTACTTTTTAGATTTGTAGTTTAATCAAACTTATTTAAAGTTTGTCCTTGAATTGAATTTCAAGGATTGTCTTATCACTAGAATTCCTTCAAGTGTGGTGAATTACTCCAAGTTCTTATCTGAGGTGTAGTTGCTTGCATTATCACTTTGGTGGCGAACTTGCTTATCATCTGTCACTTATCTAAAGTGTAGTTGTTCCATATTATCACCATGGTGGCAAGATACTTATCTTTTTATTTATCCCCCACCCCTCCATTCAATGTTTCTTTTTTTTTGTGTGTTAGCTTGTCAAATCCATCAAGAAAGAGGAGGAAAAAAAAGCAGGAGATGGAGAAGGATGAGGAGGAGAAGTCGAAGAAGAAGATCAGGAAGATGAAGAAGAAGAAGATGGAGAAGCAAAAGATATAGAAGAAAAAAAGGACAGAGTTGGAGAAGGAAAAGGAGAAGGAGAAGGAGAAAGATGAAAATGAAGAATAAGAACAATAAGAAGAAGAAGAAGAAGTTCTTCTTCTCCATCTCCTTCCCCTATGGGTTCTCCTTTCCTTTTAGTACTTCCTCATCTTCCTCTACTTCTTCTTCTTCTTCTGCTACTACTACTTCTTCCTTTCTTATTGTACTCCTTATCCTTCTCCATCTCCTTTTGCTTCATATCAAGCTCTAATTGCTTTTCCTTCTTCTTCTTCTTCTTCTTCTTCTTCTTCCTTTCTTATTGTACTCCTTATCCTTCTCCTTCTCCATCTCCTTTTGCTTCATCTCAATCTCTAACTGCTTTTCCTTCTTCTTCTTCTTCTTCTCTGAAGACCATGGCTATTTGATAGAAATTAGTGCACGATGATTTTAAGAACAATTACGCTTTCTCAGAGTATGGCAAGAGCATTATTTTGACTCCTCTTAGCCTACATCAAATCCCTAGAGGTGAGTTTGAAGGAGAAAATCACTAATTGAGGAAGCTGTTTCCAACCATGAATCAGTGCTCATTTTGTTGATAGTTGAAGATGGCGAGAATGTGGACTGTTCCATTCCTCTACTACCAAAATCTGTTCTTAATGCATTCAAGGACATCTTTCCTGCAGAGTGCCACCTGAACTCCCTCCTCTAACAGGAATTGAGCACTAGATTTGATCTTATTCTAGGTGCGACCCTTCCAAATAAGCCAGCTTACAGAATCAATTAGGAGCAGAAAAGGCAGGTGGAAGAGCTTATTGCAAAGGGGTATGTTTGAGGGTCCATGACCCCATGTTCTGTACCAACACTTCTTGTTGCCAAAAAGGATGGAACTATGCACATGTGTATTGATAACCGTGCAATCAACAAAATTATGGTGAAGCACCGCTATCCTATTCCAAGACCTGATGATTTTCTTGATGAGCTACATGGTGCCAAAATCTTTCCCAAGATAGATCTGAAGAGTAGTTAACATCAGATTTGCATGAAGGAAGGTGATGAATGGAAGACAGCCTTCAAAAGCAAAGCATGGCTTCTATGGATGGATGGTAATGCCTTTTGGACTTTCTAATGCACCTACTTTTCTAAGACTAATGAATCATGTGTTGAAAAAGTTCTTTTATAGATTTTTCATTGTGTACTTCGATGATATTATGATCTATAGCTAGAACGAAGCTGAGCACCTAGGTCATCTTCAACAAGGGTTCAAAATGCTAAGAGGAGAAAGGCTTTATGGTAACCTTAACAAGTGCCACTTCTTTCAAAATCAAGTTAATTTTCTTGGCTATGTGATCTCCCATGAAGGAATCAAAGTAGATGAAGAGAAGAGTTCAGTAGTCTTACGGCTTCATTGAGTGAATGTTTGAGGAGAGGAGAGCTCAAATGGACCGAAGCTACTCAAAGGAGTTTTGATGATGTCAAAAAGAAGCTTTGTTCAGCTCCAATTTCTGGCACTACCAGACTTCTCCAAAACTTTTTGAAATTGTGTGATGCTTCTGGAGTTGGAATTGGAGCCGTGCTATAGCAAGAGGGTTGCCCTATTCCCTATTTCAGGGAGAGAAGTATCTGGTTCTTTTTATTAAATTATTCTACTTGTGATAAAGAGTTTTACTATTATTCATGTATTTGAGACATGGAAGCATTATCTTCGTCCAAAGGAGTTTGTCATCCACACTGATCATGAGTCGTTAAGCATTTAAAGAACAATGTAAACTCAGCAGGAGGCATGCTCGGTAGATAGAGTTCTTACGATCATTTTCCATCTATTATCAAGTACAAATCTGGCAGTTCAAATGTAGTGGCAGATGCACTATCCAGGAGACATGTATTGCTCTTATGCTCAATGTGAAATTACTTGCATTTGAAATGATATAGGAAGGTTGTAAAATATGATGGCTTTCTTTTCAAGGCTAAAAAATTATGCATTCCTCAGAGTTTTTGTTAAGATAGCTTTTAATTCGAGAAGCTCATGGTGGTTGTATTGCTGGTCATTTTGGGATTAACAAGAACTATGGCAATGCTACAGGAACATTTATGTTGGCCAGGAATTATAAAGAATGGGCAAGCTATTGTCAACAGATGTATTGCTTGTCATAAGGATAAGTCATAGAATAATTCTCCAGGATGTGAGCATGTACACCTGACGTAGCAACAAGCGTGGTAGACGAGGAAAACACCGTTGCCTCTGTTAAGAACTCCTTGAATCCACAAGGAAGAGAAAAAATTCACTAAAGTAGAACTTTATTGAGAATAAAAGCTGTTTTTCGTCCATAGGACTGAAGGCCTATTTATACAAATACCAGAAATCCAATTTGAGTAAGTTTTTGGCTTCCCAAGTCCTAAACTGAATATAACTCAATTTAAAGCCATTAATTGGGTTGGTAGAAGTTCTAAATAAGTTAACCTACGAAAATTAAATCCTAAATAAAGATTCATCCTTCCCAAGTCCTAAACTGAATAGGATTCAGTCCATAATTGGTCTTGGGTTGGTGGAATCCGAGAATAAGACCTAAGACATCATAATAAAGAGAATTTTAAACATAGAAAGGTACTAAGTAAGGTAAATCCGAAGTTTAAATAGAAGAGTGAATCAATCATTTGTACATGCCCTGACTTCTGAATTAGCTTCTTTTGATATTTTCTTGAAAGCTTCCGTTGAGTGTCCATATATCAGTGTCCCCTTCTTTGTAAGAACTCGTCCGCAAGTTACTTGGTCGTAATGTGGCAGTCCTCAGGTTGCATATGTCAACAAATCTTGAATATTAAAAGTGTTTGAGATCCCCAAATCCTTCGGAAGGTCGATGACATAGGCATTGTTGTTTATCTTTCTTAGTATCTTCAGTGGCCCAATTTTCTTCTATTTCAGTTTGTTGTAAGTTCCAGGTGGAAATTGTTCCTTCCTCAAGTGCACCATCACCAGATCTCCTTCTTGAAACTCTTTTGAACACTTATGAATGTCCGCTTTAATTTTGTATTTGGCATTGGATTCTTCTAATTTCTTCTTTACCTCAGTATGCACTTCAATAATTCTCTCCGTCATATTGTCTGCAGCTATGCTTGTTCCTGGTAATTTGGGCAACACCACCAAATCCAGCGGGTGTTTTGGTGTTCTTTCATTGACAATTTTCAAATGGCGATTTTCCCGTGGACCTGTTTTTCATGTTATTGAAAGCAAATTCAGCTTGTGCGAGTGCATAGTCCCACTGCTTTGGTTTGTCTCTTGCAAGACACCGAATGATGTTTACAAGTGTTCGATTCACCACTTCAGTTTGTCCATCTGTTTGTGGATGATAAGCACTACTAAATTGTAGAGACATATCAAATCGCTTCCACAATTTCTTCCAAAAGTGACTTAGAAATTTTGTGTCACGATCAGAAGTAATAGTCTTTGGCACTCCATGTAGCCTTACAATCTCTTGAAAGAATAGATTAGCCACCCTTGTTGCATCTGCTCTTTTCTTACATGGAATGAAGTGTGCCATCTTGGAAAATCTGTCGACAACAACAAATACTGAATCTAAGCCTCGTTGAGTCCTGGGGGGGCCCAAAACAAAATCCATCGATAGATCCTCCCATGGGGCATTTGGCACAGGCAATGGGGTATAAAGGCCAGTGTTTTGAGAGCTTCCTTTGGCTGTTTGGCATACATAGCATCTTTGTACAAAGCGACCAACATCCCTTTTAAGTTGTGGCCAGTCGTAGCGCTCTTCAACTAGTGCAATGCTCTTGTCACGCCCAAGATGTCCTGCTAAGCCACTGCTATGCAACTCTTTCACCACCTTTTCTCTCAAGGAGCACCTTGGAATGCAAAGACGAGAACCCTTAAAGAGAAAGCCTTCATGGAGATATACATCACTTCTTTGTCCTGCTTGGCACTTTCTATACCCCTCTTTAAAATCTTCATCTTCAGCAAACAATTCCTTCAAATAATCAAACCCTTCAACTTCGTTGCTTATAGTTACCATCAAGGCTGCCCTGCGGCTCAGAGCATCTGCCACCTTATTTTTTTGTCCAGATTTGTGTTTCAAAACATAGGTGTATTGCTGTAAGAATGACGACCATCGACTATGCATGCGATCAATGAATTTCAAAGCTTGGTGGTCAGTATATAGAATGAACTCTCGTTGAATTAGATAGTGCTTCCAATGACGAACTGCTTGTACAACAGCATAAAATTCCAGCTCATATGTTGAGCACTTCTTTCGAGCTTCACTCAACTTTTCACTATAGAAAGCTACTGGTCTTTTCTTTGGGATTAGAACGGCTCAATGTTCTGTACTAAGTATCACAATCTCCCTCAAATAACTTCTCGAAGCTAGGCAATGCCAAAATAGGTGCAGTAGATAACTTCTCCTTAATCAACTCGAAGTATCTATTAGCTTCTTGAGTCCAGGAGAACTTGCGTTGCTTCAAACATTCAGTTATTGGTGCCATAATGGAACTAAAGTTTTTGACAAACCTCCGATAGAATGTCGTCAGACCATGGAAGCTTCTAACTTCTGATACGCTTCTGGGTAAGGATTCCTTAATAGATTTTACCTGTTTCTTCATCAACATGAATGCCTTCAGCACTTACAACGAAACCCAAGAACACCAAGTGGTCAGTCATAAGATGGCATTTCTTTGAGTTGATGTACAACTTCTCCTTCTTCAGCACAGTAAGTAATTCTGTTAGATGCCTTTTATATTCTTCTTCATTATGACTGTACACCAGGATATCATCAAAGTAAACAACAACAAAATGACCAATGAAAGGTTTGAGTACCTGATTCATCAATCTCATGAAGGTACTTGGTGCATTTGAGAGTCCAAAAGGCATAACAAGCCACTCATAAAGTCCTTCTTTTGTTTTGAAAGCAATTTTCCATTCATCACCGGGTCTAATTCTGATTTGATGGTATCCACTCCTCAAATCTATCTTGGAGAAAACCTTTGACCCTTCCAACATGTCCAACATGTCCTCTAAGCGAGGAATTGGGAATCTATACTTTATCGTGATTCGGTTGATAGCTCGACTATCTACACACATCCGCCAACTTCCATCTTTCTTAGGTGTCAATAAGGCTGGAACTGCACATGGGCTTATGCTGACTCTGACCATTCCTTTTCTGATCAACTCTTCAACCTTGTCTTGTAAAATTTGTGACTCTTTTGGACTCATTCTGTAGTGGGGCAGATTTGGTAAACTTGCTCCAGGGACAAGGTCAATGTGGTGCTGAATATCTCTCATTGGGGGTAGTTCATCAGGAAGATCATCGGGCATGATTTCCTTGAATTCATCTAGGAAGGGTTGCAAGCCTTTTGGAGCTTCAGTGGGCATTGTCTCCATTCCTTTCTCAATCACAACAAATATTTGGAATGTCTCTTTAGCCTCGTTTATAAAATTTTGCACAATCAGGAAGGAGTGACCCTCCTCTTGTAAACTCTTGGGTCGACGCTCTTCGCCAATGGGGGTAAGGATAATTTTCTTTCCAGCTTTGAAGAAGATGTAGCGATTGTCTCGCCCACGATGTGTAGAAATTCTACAGATTGCCAAGGTCTGCCAAGAAAATATGAACATGCAGTTCATCTCCACAACATCACAAAAAGGTTACCTCATCCTTGTAGAATTTTCCAATGGAAAAAAACAAATTGTGACAACCGTTCAGTTACCACCGTGGTTTCACCAACCTTTAATCCAGCCGATCTTGTAGGGAGAAGGATGTGATTCTGTCTTCAATTGAAGCTTGTCAACCATAGTCTTGGAGATGATGTTTTCACTGCTTCCTCCATCAATAATCATGTCACAGATCTTGCCAGTTACTGTGCATCGAGTGCGAAAGATATTGTGACGTTGTAGGTTTTCCTCTTGCTTTGGGATGTACATCAGATTTCGAACTACTAAAGATGACCTTTCACCATCAGGCTCCTCGAATATTCCATCTTCATAGTTTTCTTGATCACAAGCTAGGTCATCATCTTTTGAGTCATGTAAATTGTCAGCAACAAAATTATATTCAATAGCCAAGTTCACAGGCTGTCGTGCTGGACAAACATTAGAACGATGTCCAAATCTTCCACAACGATAACACTTTAGATCAGGATTTGAACTTGGGTTCTTTGCTGATGTGGCATTTCCTGATGGCCTTGTAGGTCTAGCTTCAAGACTCACTTGTGTGGGAGGTCGAGAAGGTTTTGTAGCTGCACCTCCATTAGGAATAGATTGGGCTCCTTTTGAATTCTCACCAATGGTTCTCCCCACCTGATTTCTGATGACAGGTCGCTCCAATTGGGACTCCACACGAGTTGCACTCCTCACAGCCTCATTAACCGTCCAAATAGGTTGTAAAGAAAGCCTATCTTGGATGGTTGTGCGTAGCCCACCGATGAATCTTGCCACTTGATGAGATTCAATCTCTATTAGATTATTACGTGCTGATAGGCGATAGAACTCCTCAGCATATGCCTTCACACTGCGATTACCCTGTCGACAATTTTGATATTGCTGAAAGAGTACCTGGTCATAATCTATGGGAAGGAATTGCTTTTCGAGAAGAGCCTTCATCCGTGGCCATGCTCGAAGTGGAGCTTTATTTTGGCGTGTCCTTTCCAACTGATGCGGTCCCACCATGCTGATGCACCCCCTTGGAGTTCGGTAAGCAACAAGCTTCACTTTCTTTGAATCTGGAATCTCCATGTAATCGAAGAACCGTTCCACTTCAGCAAGCCAATCGAGAAAATCTTCGATCTGAAGTTGGCCATTGAAAGATGGGAGATCAATCTTCAAGCAAAAATCATGACGTCTATCATGCTCAGAAACTGGTCGATGAAGGATGTCTTCAACTTCTTCGTCGCTGGAATTTTCAAGGATTTGTAAACCCTTTGGATTCACTTGCGGAGCCTTCCTCGACCAATTGGATCGCGAGTCACTTCATCGATCCGTTGACGTGGTTGATTCAGGCCTTCAAGTTGATCCATCCTCAGCATCAACCTTGCAAGTGAGTTTTGGATTGCCTCCATGGTCGAATCAAAATACTCACGGCTGATGTGATTACCCACAGGAGCACCGTCCCTAGGGTTGCTGCTGGTTGCGTCGTCGTTAGACATTAAACAAGGAGAGCCTCTCTCTGATACCACTTGATGTAGCAACAAGCGTGGTAGACGAGGAAAACACCGTTGCCTCTGTTAAGAACTCCTTGAATCCACAAGGAAGAGAGAAAATTCACTAAAGTAGAACTTTATTGAGAAGAAAAGTTGTCCCCCGTCCATAGGACTAGAGGCCTATTTATACAAATACCAGAAATCTAATTTGAGTAAGTTTCTGGCTTTCCAAGTCCGAAACTGAATATAACTCAGTTTAAACCCATTAATTGGGTTGGTAGAAGTTCTAAATAAGTTAACCTACGAAAATAAAATCCTAAATAAAGATTCATCCTTCCCAAGTCCTAAACTGAATAGGATTCAGTCCAAAATTGGTCTTGGTTGGTGGAATCCGGGAATAAGACCTAAGACATCATAATAAAGAGAATTTTAAATATAGAAAGGTACTAAGTAAGGTAAATCCTAAGTTTAAATAGAAGAGTGAATCAAATCATTTGTCATGGCCCCTTGACTTCTGAATTAGCTTCTTTTGATATTCTTGAACTTCCTTTGAGTGTCCTACATCACTTCTTCATCTCCTTTTGCTTCTCCTTCTCCTTCTTCTTCTCCTTCTTCTTCTCCTTCTCCTTCTCCTTCTTCTTCTCCTTCTTCTTCTCTTTCTCCTTCTTCTCCTTCTTCGTCTCCTTCTCCTTCTCCTTCTTCTTCTCCTTCTCCTTCTCCTTCTCTATCTCCTTCTTCTTCTCCTTCTCCATGTCCTTCTCTTTCTCCTTCTCCGTCTCCTTCTTCTTCTCCTTCTCGGTCTCCTCATTCTCCTTCTGTTTTGGCTTCTGCTTTTCCTTCTACTTCTCCTTCTTCTTCTCTTTCTTCGTCTCCTTCTCCTTCTACTTCTCATTCACCTTCTCCTTCTTCTTCTCCTTCTCCTTCCCCTTCTCCTTCTCCTTCTCCTTCCTCTTCTCCTTCTGCTTCTCCTTCTCCTACTTCTCCTTGTCCTTTTCGGTATCCTTCTTCTTCTCCATCTTCCTCTTTTTCTCCTTCACCATCTCCTTCTCCTTTGCTTCTCCTTGTCCTTCTGCAAGTCCTTCTTCTTCTCCTTCTGATTCTCCCTCTGCAAGTCCTTCTTCTTCTCCTTCTTCTCCTTCTCCTTCTCTATCTGCTTCTCCTTCTCCATCTTTCTCTTCCCGTTCTCCTTCTCCTTCTGCTTCTCCTTCCTTCTGCTTCTCCTTCTGCTTCTCCTTCTTCTTTTGCCTCTTCTTCACATTCTCCTTCTCCTCTGCTTGTCCTTCTCTATCTGCTTCTCCTTCTCTTTCTGCTTCTCCTTCTCCTTCTCCTTCTCCTTTTCTTCTTCTTCTCCTTCTCCTTCTACTTCTCCATCTGCTTCTCCTTCTCATTTTGCTTATCCTTCTTCTTCTCCTTCTTCTTCTCCTTCTGCATCTCCTTCTCCTTCTCCTTCTCCATCTTCTTCTCCATCACCCACTCCTTCTCCTTCTTCCTCTCCTTCTCCTTTTCCTTCTTCTTCTCCCTCCCCTTCTACTTCTCCTTCTCCTTCTTCTTCTACTTCTTCTTCTCATTCTCCTTCTCCTCTGCTTCTCCTTCTCCTTCTTTTCCTTCTCATTCACATTCTGCTTTTGCTTCTCCTTCTCATTCTGCTTCTCGTTCTTCTTCTCCTTCTGCCTCTCCTTCTTCTTCTCCTTCCGCTTCTCCTTCCCCTTCTTCTTCTCCTTCTCCTTCTCCTTCTTCAACTCCTTCTTCTTCTCCTTCTTCTGCACCATCCCCTTCTCCTTCTTCTGCTCCATCTCCTTCTCCTTCTTCTTCTTCTCCTCCTTCTCCTCCTCCTTCTTCTTCTCCTTTTCCTTCTCCTTCTTCCTCTACTTCTCCTTCTCTATCTCCTTCTTCTTCTCCTTCTCCTTCTCCTTCTCCTTCTTCCTCTACTTCTCCTACTCTATCACCTTCTTCTTCTGCTTCTCCTTCTCCTTCTCCTTCTTCCTCTACTTCTCCTTCTCTATCTCCTTCTTCATCTCCTTCTCCTTCTCCTTCTCCTTCTCCTTCTGCTTCTCAGTCTCTTTTTTCTTCTCCTACCCCTTCTCCTTCTCCTTCTCCTTCTCCTTCTGCTTCTCAGTCTCTTTTTTCTTCTCCTACCCCTTCTCCTTCTCCTTCTCCTTCTGCTTCTCCTTTCTTTCTCCTTCTCCTTCTGCTTCTCCTTCTTCTACTCCTTCTCCTCCTTCTTCTCCTTCTCCTTCTACTTCTCCTCCTTCTTCTCCTTCTCCTTCTGCTTCTCCTCCTTCTTCTCTTTCTCCTTCTGCTTCTCCTTCTCCTTCTCCATCTCCTTCTCCTTCTCCTTCTCCATCTCCTTCTGCTTCTCCTTCTCCTTCTCCTTCTCCTTCTCCTTCTCCTTCTGCTTATCCTTCTTCTCCTTCTGCTTCTCCTTCTGCTTATCCTTCTTCTCCTTCTGCTTCTCCTTTTGCTTCTCCTTCTCCATTTTCTTCTGCTTCTTCTTCTCATTCTCCTTCTCATTTTGCTTCTCCTTTTGGCTTCTCCTTCTCCTTCTCCTTCTCATTCTCCTGCTCCTTTTCCTTCTCCTTCTCCTTCTTCTTCTCCATCTCCTTCTTTTTCTCCTTCTCCTTCTGCTTCTCCTTCTCATTTTGCTTCTCTTTCTTCTTGTCCTTCTTCTTCTCCTTCTCATTCTGCTTCTCCTTCTGCTTCTCCTTCTTCTTCTCCTTCTCCATCTCCTTCTCCTTCTCCTTTTCCTTCTTTTTCTTCTTCTTCTACATCTCTTTCTGCTTCTTCTTCTGCTTCTTCTACTTTTGCTTCTGTTTCTTCTTCTCCTACTGCTTCTCCTTCTCCTTCTCCTTCTCCTTCTCATTCTCCTTCTCCGTCTCCTTCTCCTTCTTCTTCTACTTCTCCTTCTTCTTCTCCTTCTCCTTCTGCTTCTCCTTCTTCTTCTCCTTCTCCTTCTGCTTCTCCTTCTTCTTCTCCTTCTCCTTCAGCTTCTCCTTCTCCTTCTCTGTCTCCTTCTTCTTCTTCTTCTCCTTCTCCTTTTCCTTCTCCTTCTGATTCTCCTTCTTCTTCTCCTTCTGCTTCTCCTTCTCCTTCTCCGTTTGAACTCTCACCAATTCTTCTCCATTTACTTTACTTAGTACCTTTCTATGTTTAAATTCTCTTCATTATGATGTCTTAGGTCTTATTCTCGGATTCCACCAACCCAAGACCAATTTTGGACTGAATCCTATTCAGTTTAGGACTTGGGAAGGATGAATCTTTATTTAGGATTTTATTTTCGAAGGTTAACTGATTTAGAACTTCTTCCAACCCAATTAATGGGTTTAAATTGAGTTATATTCAGTTTAGGACTTGGAAAGCCAGAAACATACTCAAATTGGATTTCTGGTATTTGTATAAATAGGCCTTCAGTCCTATGGACGGGAGACAACTTTTATTCTCAATAAACTTCTACTTTAGTGAATTTTCTCTCTTCCTTGTGGATTCAAGGAGTTCTTAACAGAGGCATCGGGATTTTCCTCGTCTACCACACTTGTTGCTACGTCACTTCTTCTTCCCCTTCTCCTTCTGCTTCTCCATCTCCTTCTTCTTCCCCTTCTCCTTCTCCTTCTCCTTCTCCTTCTCCTTCTCTGTCTCCTTCTTCTTCTCCTTCACCTTCTCTATCTCCTTCTTCTTCTCCTTCTCCATCTCCTTCTCCTTCTCCTTCTCCATCTCCTTCTTCTTCTCCTTCTCCGTCTCCTTCTCATTCTCCCTCTATTTCGGCTTCTGCATTTCTTTCTGCTTCTCCTTCTTCTTCTCCTACTTCGTCTCCTTCTCCTTCTACTTCTCATTCACCTTCTCCTTCTCCTTCTCCTTCTCCTTCTACTTCTCCTTCTTTTTCTCCTTCCGCTTCTCCTTCTCCTTCTCCTACGTCTTCTCCTTGTCCTTTTCCTTATCCTTCTTCATCTCCGTCTCCCTCTTTTTCTCCTTCACCTTCTCCTTCTCCTATGCTTCTCCTTGTCCTTCTGCAAGTCCTTCTTCTTCTCCTTCTGATTCTCAATCTTTTTTTTCTTGTCCTTCTTTCTTCTTCTCCTTCACCTTCGCCAACTCCTTCTCCTTCTCCTTCTCCGCCTCCATCTTCTTCACCGTCTGCTTCTCCATCTCCTTCTTCTTCTGCTTCTTCTTCTTCTCCTCCTTCTCCTTCTCCCTCTCCTTCTGCTACTCCTTCTTCTTGTCCTTCTGCCTCTCCATCTTCTTCGCCCTCTACTTCACCTTCTCCTTCTTCTTTTCCTTCTCCTTCTCCTTCTTCTCCTCCTTCTCCTTCCCCTTCTTCTTCTCCGTCTTCTTCTCCTTCTGCCTCTTCTTCACATTCTCCTTCTCCTCTGCTTATCCTTCTCTATCTGCTTCTCCTTCTCTTTCTACTTCTCCTTCTCCTTCTCCTTCTCCTTCTCCTTCTCCTTCTCCTTTTTCTTCTCCTTCTCCTTCTTCTTCTACTTCTCCTTCTACTTCTGCATCTGCTTCTCCTTCTCATTCTGCTTATCCTTCTTCTTCTCCTTCTTCTTCTCCTTCTGCATCTCCTTCTCCTTCTCCTTCTCCGTCTTCTTCTCCATCACCCACTCCTTCTCCTTCTTCCTCTCCTTCTCCTTTTCCTTCTTCTTCTCCCTCCCCTTCTACTTCTCCTACTCCTTCTTCTTCTACATCTTCTTCTCGTTCTCCTTCTCCTCTGCTTATCCTTCTCCTTCTTTTCCTTCTCGCTCACATTCTCCTTCTGCTTCTCCTCCTCATTCTGCTTCTCGTTCTTCTTCTCCTTCTGCCTCTCCTTCTTCTTCTCCTTCCGCTTCTCCTTCCCCTTCTTCTTCTCCTTCTCGTTTTGCTTCTCGTTTTGCTTCTCCTTCTCCTTCTCCTTCTCATTCTCCTGCTCCTTCTCCTTCTCCTTCTCCTTCTCCTTCTCCTTCTTCTTCTCCATCTCCTTCTTTTTCTCCTTCTCCTTCTGCTTCTCCTTCTCATTTTGCTTCTCCTTCTTCTTGTCCTTCTTCTTCTCCTTCTCCTTCTGCTTCTCCTTCTCCTTCTTTTTCTTCTTCTTCTACTTCTCTTTCTGCTTCTTCTTCTGCTTCTTCTACTTTTGCTTCTGTTTCTTCTTCTCCTATTGCTTCTCCTTCTCCTTCTCCTTCTCCTTCTCCTTCTTCTTCTCCTTCTTCTTCTCCTTCTCCTTTTGCTTCTCCTTCTTCTTCTCCTTCTCTTTCTGCTTCTCCTTCTCCTGCTCTGTCTCCTTCTCCTTCTTCTTCTCCTTCTCCTTTTCCTTCTCCTTCTGCTTCTCCTTCTTCTTCTCCTTCTGCTCCTCCTTCTGCTTCTCTTTCTCCTTCTCCTTTTGAACTCTCACCAATTGTTCTCCATTTACTTTACTTAGTACCTTTCTATGTTTAAATTCTCTTCATTATGATGTCTTAGGTCTTATTCTCGGATTCCACCAACCCAAGACCAATTTTGGACTGAATCCTATTCAGTTTAGGACTTGGGAAGGATGAATCTTTATTTAGGATTTTATTTTCGTAGGTTAACTTATTTAGAACTTCTACCAACCCAATTACTGGGTTTAAACTGA
>RXID01015361.1:0-17080 GCA_005019695.1 Trichopus zeylanicus subsp. travancoricus
GTACTACAACTTATACTGCCACTACTGCTACTATTGTTAGTACAACTCCGGGTACTACTAATACTTCTAAACAACAACAACGACAATAACAACTTCTACTACTTGTGCTTCTACTACAACTGCTTCTACTTCTACTACTACAACTAGAACAACTACTACAACAACTACTACTTCTACTAGTACAACTACTGCTACTACGACTACAACTACTCCTCCTGCTGCTACTACTACTACTACTACAACTACAACTGCTACTTCTATTACTGCTACTACCAGTAGTACTAGTACTAATACTACTATTGCTACTACTACTTCTACTGTTACAACTACTACTACCACTACTTTTTCGGCTACTTACGGTACTATTGGTACTACTACTGCTGCTGCTGCTGCTACTGTCACTTCTACTACTATTGCTACTACTACTACTGCTGCTGCTGCTATTACTATTACTACTACTATAACTACTGCTACGTCTGCAACTACTGCTACTACTACTAGTACAACTACTACAACTACTACGGCTACCATGACTACTACCACTACTACTTCTGCTACTATGTCTACCCCTACTACAAATTCTACTACAACTAAGGCTACTACTACAACTACTAGGACTGTTACTATTGCAACTACTACTGCTACTGCTACTATTACTTCTACTACTCCTACTACTACTATAACAATAACAACTACTACCACTACGGCTAATATTACTACTACAAGTATTACTACAGCAACTACTACTACTACAACCAGAATGGCTGCTGCTGCTACTCCAACTGCTACTTCTCATACTATTATCACTACTGCTACCACCACCACCACCACCACAACCACCACTACTACTACTACCACTACTACTACTACCACTACCACTACTACTACTACTACTAATAATACTATTATTAGTACAACATCTGCTACTACTGTTGCTGTGGTACTGCTACTGCAACTAATACTGCTACTACTGCCCCTACTACATAAACTACTGCTACTAACCCTACTACTAGTACAACTGCTACTACGAATACTACTACTACTCCTACTACTACAACTGTTGCTATGATTCGTACTATAGCTACGAGAACAACTACTAAAAGTACTCCTACTACTAATACTACTACTTCAACTACTATGACTATAACTCCTACTCCTACAACTCTGCTGCTACTCCTACTACTGCTACTACAACTCCTACTACTACTATTACTGCTACTTTTGCTACTTCTACGACTGCTGCTACTACAACTTCTACATATACAACACTAGCAACTACTACTATTGATACAAGAACTCCCAATGCTACAACTACTACGACAACAACTACTACTGCTACTACTACTATGAGTGCTACTACCGTAACTACTAATGCTCCTGCTTCTACTACCACTACTACCTCAATATCTACTATTGATACTCCAACTACTACAGCTACTAGTTCCACTTCTACTTCTACTGCTGCTATTGTTACTCCTACAACTAAAACTATTGGCACTATTTCTGCTACTACTCCAACTACTACTACTACTTCTGCTACTGCTACTACCACTACTACTACTACAGTGGCAACTATTAATGCTCTTACTACTACTTCTACTACTACTGCTACCACTATGACTTCTGCTGCTACTTCTCCTACAATAATGGATGCCACGACTACTACAACTACTACTTTTGCTACTACTTCTACCACTATTGCTACTACTACCATTACTGTGACTACTACTAGAACTACAACAACTGCTGCTTGTGCTACAATTGCTACTTCTACTACAACTACAACTGCAATTACTTCCACTTCAACTATTGGGATTGCTTCTACTACTACCATAGCTACTACCGCTACGGCTACTACTACTACTACTGTCGTTGCTACTGATACTACTGCTACTACTATTGCCACTAATACTACTACAGCTGCCATAATTTTTGCTTCTGCTATAACTACTTCTCAGACTACAACTACTTCTGCTTCTACTACTGCTGCTACTACTGCGACTACTACTACTACAACAACAACTACTAATATTACTACTACTACTACTACTATTGCTATTACTACTACTACTACAACTACTATTACTACTACTGCTACTGCTACTGCTACTTTTACTACTACTACTACTACAACAACAACAACAACTACTACTACTCTACTACTACTACTTGTACTACGACTAATACATCTCATGCTACTGCTACTTCTGTAACTACAACTACTACTACTGGTACTACTATGGCTATTACTATTGCTGCAACTATTATTATTGCTACTACTACTACTGCTTCTACTTCTGCTAGTATGGCTTCTTCTACTAATATTTCAACTATTATTACTGCTTCTACTACTACTTCTGCTACTACTACCACTGCTACTGCTACATCTACTACAACTACTGTAGCTATTAATACTACTGCTACTACTACTACCACCACTACTACTATAACAACTACTACTACTGCAATTGCTACTACTAGTACAACAATAACTACAACGACTACTGCTACTGCAACTACTATTACTATTACTATAATTACTACTACTACTACTACTGCGACTACTATTACTACGACAACAGCTACACTAATACTTCTGTTGTTGTTGCTGCTACTACTACTACTACTACAATTGCTACTGCTACTACTACAACTACTACTGTTACTTCTACTACTACTACTGCTGCTGCTGCTGCTACTACTACTACTACAACCATGACGACTACTACTTCTCCAACCACAACTACTGCTATTGCTACTACTACTGCTACAATTACTGCTATTGCTACTGCCACTACTACTACTACTTCAACTACTGCTATTACTACTGCTGCTACTACCACTACTACTATTACTGCTACCACCACTACTACTACTATTGCTACAACAACAACTACTACTACTGCTGCTGCTTCCCCTACTACTACTTCTAGTAGTACTACTTTTTCCACTAATGGTACTACTTCTGCTGCTGCTTCTCCTACTACTACTAGTAATACATCTACGGACACTAATGCTACTGCTTCTGCTACTGCTGCAACTATTACTAATACAACTGCTATGGCTACTACTACAACTTCTTCTACTACTTTTTCTACTCCTGCTTCTGCTACTACAACTACTACTTCTGCTATAACTGCTACCACTATTGCTACTATTACTACTCCTGCTACTACTGCAACTTTTATTACTAGTGTTGAAGCTAATGCTGCTACTACTATTGTCGCGGTAGCTACTACAACTACTACTTCCACAACTTCTCCTCCAACAACTGCTACCATAGCTACTACTACTGCAACCACTACTACGACTACAACTATGAATGCTACTACTACTGCGGATACTACTACCACTACTACTGCTACTACTATATTTCTAAAAGCACTGTTGTTACTGCTACTACTAGTTCCACTATTGCAACTGCTGCTGCTACTACTACTACTACTACTACTACTTCTTCTTCTTCTTCTTCTTCTTCTTCTTCTACTACTACTACTACTACTACCACCACCATTACTACTACCACTACTGCTACTACTACTACTATTACAACAACAACTACTACTACTAGTATTGTTATTATTGCTGCTACAACTACTACTCTTACAACTTCTCCAACTAATACTATAATTGCTACAAGTATTATAGCTACTACTACAACTACTGCTTCAACTAGTACAACGACAAGTACTACTTCCACTACTACTACAACCAAAACGGCTACTGCTGCTGCTGCAACTCCTACTGCTACTTCTCCTACTATTATGACTACTACAACTACTGCTACTATTACTACTACTACTACTACTACTACTGCTACTACTACTACTACTACTACTACTGCTGCTGCTACTAATACTACAAGTACTACTACTATTGCTACTGCTGCTGCTACTACTACAACTACTGCTTCAACTAGTAGTACTTCTACTACTTCTGCTACTACTACTACAGCTACAACTAATACAACTACTAGTGCTACTACAAATACCTCATCTACTACTACTTATACTACCACCACCACCACCACCACTACTACTAGTAATAATAATTCTAACAAAAACTACTTCCACTGGTACTACTACTATTATTATTACTACTGCTACTACTAATGCTACTCGTACTACTACTACTAAAACTACCACTACTATTACTACTATTGCTACTACTACTATTGCAACTATTACTACAACTACAACAACAACAACAACTACTACTACTCCTACTGCTACTACTACTACCACCACTTAGGCTGCTGCTACTGCTGCTAGTACTACTACTGCTACTACTACAATGACGACAACAATAACTGTTGCTACTGCTACCACTACAACTTCTAGTAGTATTTCTACTTCTACATCAACAACTACTTCTTCTACTACACTACTACTCCTACATCTACTACTCATGCTACTACTAGTATAATGACTACCACTACAACTACTTCAACTACAACTACTACTAATACCCCTACTACTGCTACTACTGCTGCTCTTGCTACAACTATGCTACTACGAAAACTACTTCTACTATTACTTGTCAACTCTACTAATCTATAACAGAATTAACAGACTATACTCTACTACTGGCTGCTACTACTACCTCTACTACAACAACTACTACTGCTACTCCTTATAGTACTACTACTACTACTACTATTATTACTACTACTATTACTACTACAACAACTACTACTACTACTACCCCTACTACTGCAACTATGACTACTACTACTACAACTACTACAACTACTGTTACTTTTTCTACTCCTACTCATAAAATAATTTCTACAATTACTTTGGCTACAAGTATTACTACCACTACTGCTTCTTAATTACCGCTACCACTACTACTACTACTACAACTGCAACTACTTCAACTACTTCAACTACCACTTCTACTACTACAACAAAAACTACAACTACTACTACACCTCCTACTGCCACTACCATTACTACTATTAATACCACCACCACCACCACCACCACCACCACCACTACTACTACTACTACTACTACTACTATTACTGCTACTACTACTACTTCTACTACTACTTCTACTATGACTACTGCTACTACTACAAGTACTCCTACTGCTACTACAGCAACTCTTGCCAATACTACTACTAGTACTACTATTACTGCTGCTAGTTCATCTACTGCTACTACTAATAATACAACTTCTACTACTACTACTACTCCGACATCTAAAACTACTTCTTCCACTAATACTGTGACTCCTCCTCCTACCATAACTACAACTATCAACACAAGTACTACGACAGCTACTAGTTCTACTACTACAACAATTACTACTACTACAACAACTGCTGCTGCTGCTACTACTACTACTACTACTACTAATATTACTACTACAATAATAATAACAACTATTATTACTACAACCGCTACTTTGACTACTACTACAACTGCTACTAATACTACTACTACTCCAACTATTGCTGCTACTACTACTACTCCTCCTGCTACAACTAATATAACTACTATAGCTACTACTGCTATTGCTACTACCTATACTACTACTAATACAGTTACTACTATATTACTACAACAACTACTACTAGAAGCATTGCTACAACTCCAACAACTACCACTATTACTATGATTATTACTACCACTACTACTACTACTACTACAAATACACCAACAATTACCACCAGTACTACAACAATTACTACTACTTCTTTGACTGCTACTCCTACTACCACTATGCTACAAATATTAGTACTCCTACTGCTACAACAACTACTCTTACAAATTCTACAACTAGTACTACTACTACTGCTACTTCTTCGACTGCTACTACTACTACAACTCTTGCTGCTACTACTACTCTTACTTTGACTGCTCCTACTGCTATTTATACTATTATTGCTATTAATACAACTACAACTACTGCTGTTACTAGTACTACTACAATAACAACTGCTACTACTACTACGACTACAACTTCTAGTACTACTTCTACTCCTACTTCTACAATAACTACTAGTACTACACTACTACTGCTACAACTGCGCTCCTACTACTACAACTATGTCAACTACGTCTACAATACTACCTCTACTACTACTGCTGCTACAATGACTATGCTACTACGAAAACTACTTATACTATTACTTTAGCTACTACTACTCCTACTACTATTACTACTAGTACTACTGCTGCTGCTACTACTTCTACTTCAACTACTGCTGCTGCTACTTCTACTACTACTACAACTACTGCTATTACTACTACTATTACTTTGACAACTACTAGTACTACTACTACCTCTACTACTACTACTACTATTACTACTGCTACTACAACTGCTGCTACTATTTCTAATCATACTCCTAAAATAATTTCTACCATTACTTCGGCTACTAGCATTACTACCACTACTATTACATATATTATTGCTACTACTACTACTACTTCTACTACTACTACTACAACAACCACAACTACTACTACCACTCCTCCTACAAGAACAACAACTACTACTACTCCTGCTACTACTACTACAACTACTGCTATGACTACTATTAATATAGCTACTACCACTACACTACTACCACAATTACTACTACAAGTGCTGCTACTACTCCAATAGCTAATGCCATTACGACTATTAATACTTCTACCACTACTACTACTACTACAATAACAACTACTACAACTATTTCTACTACTACTACTACTACTTCTACTATGACTATTGCTACTACTACAAGTACTCCTACTGCTACTACAACTACTCTTACTAATAATACTACTAATACTGCTGCTGCTGCTGCTGCTACTTTGTTTACTACTATGACTACAAATACTACTTCTAGTACTACTACTACTCCTACTTCTACAACTACTTCTTCCACTAATATTGTGACTCGTCCTCCTACATAACTACAGCAACCAATACAATTTCAACTACTTCTTATACTACTATTACTACAACTATTACAACAACTACTTCTACTACTAATATTAATAATACTGCTACTACTACTGCTGCTACTACTATAACTACTACTACTACTATTGCAACTACAACAACTACTACTATTACTACTACAATAACTACTACTGCCACTACTGCTACAACTGCTACTTTTACTAGTACTACAACTACTACCAGTACTAATACTAGTCCTGCTACTACTACTACAACAACTACTATTGCTCCTGCTACAACTACTAAAACTACTACTGCTATTGCTGCTACTACCTCTACCTCTATTACTACTAATATAGCTACTACTACTATACTGCTACAACAACTACTACTACAAGTGCCGCTACTACTCCAACCACTACTGCTATTACAACTATTAACACTACCACTACTACCACTACTACTACTACTACTGCAAATTCACCAACTATTTCTACTACTACTACTACTAGTACTACTTCTCTTACTATTACTACTATGACTACTTTGTCTACAACCACTACTGGTACTACCACTAGTACTCCTACTACTACCACTACCACTACAACTGCAACCCCTACTACTACTACTACTTTTTTTGCTACTCCTACTACTGCTGCTACTACTGCTGCTACTATGATTGCTTCTGTGACTACTACAACTACTACTACAACTACAACTTTTGCTACTACTATTCCAACTACAACCCCTACTTCTACTACTATTCCAAATACTACTACTTCTTCTACTGCTACTACCACTTCTACTACTACTACAACAACAACTACTACTACTACAATTACAACTACTACCGCTACTACTACTACTACTACAACTACTACTACAACAACAACTACAACAACTACTACTACTAGTTGTCATAGTAGTAGTAGTTGTAGTGGTTGTCTTGGCTATAGTAGTTGTAGTAGCAGAAGTAGTAGTGGTAGTAGTAGTTATTATTATTATTGCTGTAGTAGCAATAGCAGAAGTAGTACCATAAGTAATCACAAATTTGGTTTTAGTAGTACAAGCAGTAGCAGTTCTAATAGTAGTAGTAGTTCTAGTAGTAGTAGTAGTTGCAGCAATAGTAGTAGTAATAATAATAGTAGTAATAGTGGTACTAGCGTTAGTAGTAGTGGTGGTAGTAACATAAGTAGCAGTAGACACACTTGTAGAACTAGAAGTAGTAGTTCCAGAAGTAAAAGCAGAAGTGGCAGTAGTAGTAGTAGAACTTATAGCAGCAGTAGTAGTAGTAGAAGCAGTAGTAGCAGTAGTAGTCGTAGTAATAGTGCTAATAGTATAGTAGTAATAGTTATATTAGCTACAACAACAATAGTAGTAGCCATAATAGTAGTAATAGTTGTAGTAGTAGCAGCAAGATTAGTAGTAGTAATAGTAGTGGTAGTAGTAGTAGTAGTAATTGCAACAGTAGTGGTAATAGTAATAGTAGTTGTAGTAGTAGTAGTTGTGGTAGCAATACTAGAGTATTCATTACAGCAGTAGTACGAGTAGCTGCAGTAACAGTTGTGGAAGTGGTGGCGATAGTAACAACAAAAGTAGCAGTTATAGAAGTAGTAGCAACAATAGTAGTAGTTGTAATAATAATAGAAGTAGCAATAGTAGTAGTATTAGTAGTAGTAGTAGAAGTAGTAGTACTTGCAGCAGTAGCGGTTACATTAGTAATAGCAATATTAGTAGTAGAAGCAATAGTTGTAGCAATAATGGCAGCAACAGCATTAGTAGTAGTGGTAGTAGCAGCTACAGTAGTAGCAGCAGCAGTAGTAGTAGTAATAATAGGAGAAGCAGTAGTTTCAGCAATAGTAGTAGCAACAACATTAGTAGTAGTGGCAGTAGCAGCAGCAGTAGTAGTAGTAGTAGTAGTTGTAGTAGTAGTAGTAGTAGTAGTAGTAGTAGTAGTAATTGCCATAGCTGTAATAATAGTAGCAGTAGTAGTAGTAGTAGTAGCACTAGTAGTAGTTGTAATAGCAGTAGTGGTTGTTATTGTACTAGTAGTAGTAGTAGTGGTAGAAGTAGTAGCAGCAGCAGTAGTAGCAGTGGTAGTAGTAATAGTTATTATAGTATTAGCAGTAGTAGTAGTGGTAGTAGTAATAGTTATTATGGTATTAGTAGTAGCAGTAGTGGTAGTAGTTGTTGCAGCAGCAGCAGTGGTGGTAATAGTAGTAGTAGTGACAGTAGTAGCACTAGTAGTTGCAATAGCAATTGTAGTACTAGCAGCAGTAGTACCAGCAGAAGTAGAAGTTGTTGTAGCCGTGGGAGTAGTAGTAGTAGTAGTCGTAATAATAACAACAATAACAGTAGTAGTGTTAGTAGTAGTAGTAGTAGCAGTAATAGCAATAGAAGCAGTAGTCCTAGCAGTAGTAGCAGAAGTAGGTGTAGTAGTTATTATGGTAGTAGGTGTAGCAGCAGCAGTATTTGTAGTTGTAATAGTAATAGTAATAGTATTAGTAGCGGTAGTAGTAGTCATTGTTGTACGAGTTGAAGTTGGAGTAGTAGTCACACTAGTAGTAGTACTATTATGAGTAGTAGTAGTTGGAGTAGTTGTAGTGGTAGTCATAGGAGTAGGAGGTGTAATAGTCGTAGTAGTAGTAGTTATTATTCTGATTGTAGTAGTAGCAATAGAAGGAGTAGTAGTAGCAGTAGTAGTAGTAATAGCAATAGTTGTTGTTGTTTTAGTAGTAGTAGTAGTAGCAGTTGTGGCAGTAGCAGCAACTGCAACATCAGTAATGGTAGTAGTAGCAATAGTAGTAATTGTAGTGGTAGTAGTAGTAGTAGTAGTAAGATCAGTGGTACGCAAAGGAGAAGGAGTAGTAGTAGTAGTACTAGTCAGAATAGAAGTAGTAGTAGGTGTGGGGGTTGGAATAGACTAGTCATACCAGCAGTAGTGGTAGTAGTAGTAGTAGTAGTAGTAGTAGTAGCAGTAGCAGTAATAGTAGTCGTAGCAGTTGTAGTTGAAGTAATAGTAGTAATGGCAGTAGTACTAGTACTAGTTGTTGTTATTCTTATCATATTAGTAGTAGCAGTAGCAATTGTTGTAGTAGTTGTAGTAGTAGTAGTAGAAGAAGTAGTCGTAGTAGTAGTTGTTATTGTAGTAGTAGTTGTAGTAGTAGTAGCTGTTGTTATTATTGTTATTGTAATAGCAGTCATAGTAGGAGTAGTACTAGTATTCGTGTTAGTAGTTGTAGCACTCGGAGCAGCATCAATAGTAGTAGTAGTAGTAATAGTGCTAGTGTAATGGTAGGAGTAGTAGTAGTTGTTGTTGTTGTTATAGTTATAGTAGCTGTTATTGTTGTGTGTTGGTGGTGGTAGTAGTAAAAGTAGTAGCAGTAGCTATAGTAGGAGAATTAGTAGTAGAAGTAGCAATAGTAGTAGTAGTAGTAGCAGTCGATGTAGTTGTTGTTGAAGTAATAGTTGGAGTATTAGTAGTAGTTGTTGTTGTAGTAGTAGTAGTAGAACCAGTAGTCACAGTCATAATTGTAGTAGGAGCAGCAGCAGCAATAGTAGTTGCAATAGTAGTAGCCATAGTTAGGGTAGTAGTAGTAGTAATAGTAGTTGTACTAGTTGTAGTAGCCATAGTACTAGTAGTAGTCAGAGTAGAATTAGTAGTAGTAGTAGTAGTAGTAGTAGTAGTAGAAGTAGAAGTAGTAACAGTAGTTGAGTAGTAGTTGTAGTAGTCGTGCTTGTATTATCAGTAGCAGCAGAAGTCCCAGTAATACTAGTCACAGTCGTAGTAAGAGGAGTAATAGTAGCAGTAATAGTGGAAGATATAGTTGGAGTATCATGAGGTGTAGTTGTTGTTGTAGTAGTAGCAGTTGTAGCAGAAGTGGTAGTTGTCATTGCGGAAGCAGTAGTACCAGTAGTACTAGTAGTAGTAGTCGCAGTCATAGTAATAGTATTAGTATTAGTAGTAGTAGTAGTAGTGAAAGTTGTAGTTGGACTATTAGGAGGAGAAGTAGTAGTAGTTATAGTAGCAGCTTTAGCAGCAGCAGTAGTTGTTGTTGCAGTAGTCGTAGTAGCAGTAGTAGTAGTAGTTGCAGTAGTAGTAGTAGTTGTTGTTGTTGTAGTAATAGTAGTAGTAGTAGTAGTAGTAGTAGTAGTAGTAGTAGTAGTAGTAGTAGAAGTAGAAGTAGTGGTAGTAGTGGTAGTAGAAGAAGTAGAAGTAGAAGTAGGAATAATAGTAGGAGAAGTTGTAGTTGTAGTAGTAGCATAGTAATAGGTTTACTAAGTTGGAGTAGTAGTAGTAGTAGTAGTGGTAGGAGTAGTAGAAGTTGTAGTAGTAGCAGTAGAAGTAGCAGCAACAGCAACAGCAACAGCAGCCGCAGTAATGATAGGTGTACTAGTTGGAGTAGTAGTAGTAGCAGTAGTGGTAGGAGTAGTAGAAGTTGTAGTAGGAGTAGTAGAAGTTGTAGTAGTAGTAGTAGAAGTAGCAGCAGCAGTAGCAGTAGTAGTTGTTGTAGTAGTAGCAGTTGAAGTAGTTGTTGTTGAAGCTATAGTTGGAGTATTAGGAATAGTAGTAGTAGAAGCAGTAGTAGCAGTTAGTGTAGTAGTAGTTGGAGCAGCAGTAGCAGCAACAAAAGCGATATTAGTAGCTGTAGTTAGGGTAGTAGTATTAGTTGTAATAGTAGTTGTGTTAGTAGTAGTAGTCATAGTGGTTGTAGTAGTCGGAGTAGAATTAGTAGTAGTAGTGGTAGTAGTAGTAGTAGCAGCAGCAGCAGCTGTGGTAGTAGTAGTAGAAGTAGTAGTAGTAGAAGTTCAGTATTTGTTATAGTAGTCATGCTTATAGTGGGAGTAGCGACAGGAGTACCAGCAGTAGTAGTCACAATCATAGTAATAGTGGAAGTTATAGTTCGAGCATTAGGAGTAGTAGTAGTTGTTGTTGCAGAGCAGTTGTAGCAAAAGTAGTAGTAGTTGTTGCAGTAGTAGTAGTAGCAGTAGTACCAGAAGTAGTAGTCGCAGTCGTAGCAATAGCAGTTGTAGTAGTAGTAGTGGAAGATGTAGTTGGAGTATTAGGTGTAGTAAGTGTAGTAGTAGTAGCAGTTGTAGTAGTAGTAGTAGCAGCAGCAGCAGTAATAGTAGTAGCAATAGTAGTAGCTGGAATAGTAGTAGCAGTAGTAGTTGTTGCAGTAGTAGTAGTAGGAGTAGCAGTAGCAGCAGCAGCAGGAGTAGTAGTAGTAGTAGTAGTAGTAGTAGTAGTAGTATTAGTAGTAGTAGTAGCAGTAGTAACAACATTTGTAGTACTGGTAGTAGCAGATGTTGTAGTAGCAACAATCGCAGTAGCAGTTATAGTAGTAGTAGAAGTAGCGAAAGTAGTTTCAATAGTAGTAGGAGTTGTAGCAGTAGTAGGTGTAGTAGTAGCAGAAGTAGTTGTAGTAGCAGGACGAATAGTAGTAGTAGTAGTAGTAGTAGTGTTAATAATAGTTGTAGTATTATAGCAGTAGTAGTAGCAATAGTAATAGGTGCACTAGTAGTAGTAGTAGTAGTAGAAGTAGTGGTAGGAGTAGAAGAAGTAGTAGGAGTAGTAGTTGTAGTTGTGGTAGTAGTGATATTAGCAGTAATAGCAGTAGTATTAGTAGCAGTTTAGATAGTAGTAGCAGTGGTAGAAGTAATAATAGTTGTAGTAGGAGTATTAGTTGTAGTAGTACTAGTGGTTGTACGAGTGTTAGGAGTAGTAGTTGTTGTTGTAGCAGTCAGAGCTGTAGGAGTCGTTGTAGTACTAGCAGCAGCATCAACAGCAATAGTAATAGTAGTAGCAATAGTAGTAGCAGCCGCAGTAGTAGTGGTAGTCGTAGTAGCAGCAGTGGTAGGAGTAGTAGTAGTAATAGTATTAGTAGTAGTAGGTATTATAGTACTAGTAGTAGTAATAGTAGCAGTAGTAGTACTTACAGCAGCAGTAACTGTAGCAATGGCAGTGGTAATAGCAGTAGCAACAGTTGCGATGGCAGAGGCAACAACAGCTGATGTAGGAGCGGCAGTAGTAGTTGTACTAGAAATAGTAGTAGTTGCAGCTGTAGTAGAAGCAGTATTAGTTGCAATACTGGCAGCAGTAGTAGTAGAAGCAACTAAAGTAGTAGTAGTAGTAGAAGTAGTAGTAGTTCTAGTTATTGTAATAGCAGTAGTGGAAGCAGCATTAGTAGTAGTTGTTGTTGTTGTAGGAGAAGTATTAGTAGTAGTGGAAGTAGAAATAGCAGTTGTGGTAGTATTAGTGGTAGCAGTAGCAGCAACAACTGCAGCAACAACAATAACAAGAGTAGTTTTAGTACTAGTAGTAGTAGTAGTAGTAGTAGCAGTATTGGTAGTAGTAGCAGTAGTCGTGGTAGCAGTAGTAGTAGTAGTAGCATTACGAGTATGAGTAGTAGAGATAGTAGCAGCAGTAGTAGTAATAGTAGTGGCGGTAGCAATCATAGTGGCAGGGGTAGTAGCTACAGCAGCAATAGTGCTAATAGTAATAGTAGTTGTAGTAGTCGTAGTTGCAGCAGCAGTACTAGTAGTATTCATTACAGCGGTAGTACTAGTAGTAGCAGTAGCTGTTGTGGAAGTAGTGGCCGCAGTACTAGCAGAAGTAGTAGTTGTAGAAGTAGTAGCAATAGTAGTAGTAGTAGCAGTAACAATAGAAATAGCAATAGCAGCAGTATTAGTAGTAGTAATAGTAGTAATACCGGCAGTATTGGTTGCATTAGTAGTAGCAATAGTAGTAGTAGAAGCAGTAGTTGTAGCAGTAATAGCAACATCAGCATTAGTAGTAGTGGTAGAAGCAATTGCAGTAGTAGTAGTAGTAGTAGTAGTAGTAGTAAATGTAGTAGTTGTAGTAGTAGCAACAACAGTAGCATTAGTAGTAGCTATAGTAGCAACTGTAGTAGTTGTTGAAGTAATAGTAGTAGTAGTGATAATAGTAGTAGTAATAGTAGTAGTAGTTGCCATAGTAGTAATAGTAGTAGCAGCAATAGTAGCAGTAGTAGCAGGAGTAGCAGCAGCAGCAGCAATAGTAGTAGTAGTAGCAGCAGGAGTAGTTGTAGTAGTAGTAGTAGTAGTAGTAATAGTAGTAGTAATAGTTGTAGTAGTTGTTGTTGTACTAGTAGTAGTAGTAGTAGTAGTAGTAATAGTAGTTGTAGTAGTAGTAGTAATTGTAGTGGTAGTAGTAATAGTAGTTATAATAGTAGTAGTAGCAGTAGCGGTAGTAGTAATAGTAGTAATTGTAGTGGTAGTAGTAATAGTAGTTATAATAGTAGTAGTAGCAGTAGCGGTAGTAGCTGTTGTAGTAGCAGCGGTAGTAGTAGTAGTAGTTGCAGCATAGTACTAATAGTAGCAATAGTAGTTTTAGTACTAGTAACAGTAGCACCGATAGAAGTAGTAGTTCTAGTAGCCGTAGCAGTAGTAGTAACGATAGCAACAGCAATAGTAGTAGTATTAGCAGTAGTAGAAGTAGTAGCAGAGTAGTCGTTGCGATAGTAGCAACAATAGTTATAGTAGAAGGAATAGTCATAGCAACAGTAGCAAAAGCAAGAGTAGTAGTTGTAGTGATAGTAATAGTAGCAGCAACAATATTAGTTGTTGTAATAGTAGTAGTTGTAGTATTAGTAGTAGTAGTACTCGTAGTAGTAGTAGTTGCTGTTGTACGAGTTGAAGTAGGAGTCGTCGTAGCCACACGTTGTAGTAGTATAGGAGTAGGAAGTAGTAGGAGTAGCTGTACTGGGAGTGTAGGAGTAGAAGTAGGTGCAGTTGTAGTAGTAGTTGTAGTAGTAGTAGTTATTCTTATTGTAGTTGTTGTAGTAGTAGTGGTGGTGGCAGTAGTAGTAGTAATAGTAGTAGTTGTAGTAGCAGTAGTAGTAGTACTAGCAGTTGTGGTAGTAGCAGGATCAGTAGTAGGACTAGGAGTCGGAGGAGGAGTAGTAGTAGTAGCAGTTGTAAGAGAAGCAGTAGTAGGTGTAGGGGTAGCAATAGTACTAGTTGTAGTAGTAGTAGCAGCAACATTAGTAGTTGTACTAGTAGTAGTACTAGTAATAGTGGTAGTAGTAGTTGTAGTTGTAGTATTAGTTGTAATGCTGGTAGTAGTAGTAGTAGTAGTACTAGTTGTTATTTTTGTAGTAGTAGTAGCAGCAATAGTAGTAGTAGTACTAGCAGTTATCATGTTAGTAGTAGTAGTAGTAATTGTTGTAGTGGTAGTGGCAGTAGTAGTAGTTGTAGTAGTAGTCCTAGTAGTAGTAGTAGTAGTTGTTGTTGTAATAGGAGTCATAGTAGGGGTAGTATTAGTGTTACTATTAGTAGTCGTAGCAATCGCAGCAGCAACAACAACAACTATAGTAGTAGTAATAGGAGTAGTTGTAGTTGTTGTAGTAGTAGTAGTAGTAATAGTAGTAGTAGTAGTTGTTGTTGTTGTAGTAGTAGTGGTGGTGGCGGAGGCGGTAGTGGTGGGAGTAGTAAAAGTAGTAGCAGTAGTGGTAGCAGTAATAGTAGTAGTAGCAGTAGCAGCTATTGAAGGAGAATTACGAGTACTAGTAGTAGTAGTAGTAGTAGTAGAAGTAGCAATAGTAGTACTAGTAATAGTAGTAGTAATAGTAGTTGTTGTTGTTGTTGTAGCTATCATAGTAGTTGTTGTTGTAGTTGTAGTTGGAGTATTAGCAGTAATAGTAGTAGTAGTATTACAATTACTAGAATAGGCAGCAGCAGTAGTAGAGGTAGTAGTAGTTGGAGAAGTAGTAGCAGTAGAAGTAGAAATAACAAAAGTGGTAGGAATAGTAGAAGTAGTAGAAGTTGTAGCTGAAGTAGTAGTAGTACGAGCAGTTGCTGTAGTAGTTGTAGTAGTAGCAGTTGTTGTAGACTTAACTAGTACGAGTGGTAGTATTAGCCGTACTTGTTGTAGTAGCAGTAGTAATAGTAATAGCGACAACAATTGTGGTAGCAGTAGTAGTGGTAGCGCAACAGCGATTGTAGCAGCAGTATAGTAGTAGTTGTTGTTGTGGTAACAATAGTGGCAGTAGTGGTAGCAGTAGACGTAGTTGTAGTAGTAGAAGTAGTAGTAGTAGGAGTAATAGTAGTAGTAATAGTAATAGTAACAGGTGTAGTAATAGTAGTAGTAATAGTAGCAATAGAAGTAGTAGTCGTAATAGTAGTAGTAATAGTAGCAACAATAATACTACTAGTAGTAATAGTAATTATAGTGGCAGTAGTGGCAGCAGTAGTAGAAATTGTAGTAGTAGTAGTAGTAGTAGTAGTAGTGGGAGTAGTAATTGTAGAAGGAGTAGTTGTACTAGTAGTAGTCGTAGTTGTTGTACAACGATAGTAGTAGCAGTTGCAGCAATAGCAACAGTAGTAATTGAAGCTGAACTAGCTGAAGTATTAGGAGCAGTAGTGGTAGTAGTAGAAGTAGTAGTAGTAGCAGCTGTAGTAGTAATAGTGATAGTTATAGTAGTAGTAGAAATAGTAGTAGCGGTAGTAGAAGAAATAGAATTATTAGTAGTAGTTGCTGTAGCAGCAGTTGTAGTAGGAGTTGTAGTAGTAGCAGTAGTAGCAGTAGTAATTACATTAGTAGTAGTACAAGTAGCACTTGTAGTAGTAGCAGTCGCTGCTAGAGTAGTAGTAGTAGTTGTTGTTGTAGTAGTAGTCATCGGAGTAGTAGTAGTAGTAGTAGCAGCAACAATAGTAGTGGTAGTAGTAGTAGTGGGAGTAGTAATTGTAGAAGTAGTAGTTGTAGTAATAGTAGTCGTAGTTGTTGTACAACAATAGTAGTAGCAGTTGCAGCAATAGCAGTAGTAGTAATAGTAGCTGAAGTAGCTGAAGTATTAGGAGCAGTAGTGGTAGTAATAGAAGTAGTAGTAGTAGCAGCTGTAGTAGTAATAGTGATAGTTATAGTAGTAGTAGAAATAGTAGTAGTGGTAGTAGAAGCAATAGAATTAGTTGTAGTAGTTGTTGTAGCAGCAGTTGTAGTAGGAGTTGTAGTAGTAGCAGTAGTAGCAGTAGTAATTACATTAATAGTAATACAAGTAGCACTTGTAGTAGTAGCAGTAGCTGCTATAGTAGTAGTAGTAGTTGCTGTTGTAGTAGTAGTTGTCGGAGTAGTAGCAGTAGTAGTAGTAGTAGTAGTAGTAGTAGCAGCAATAGTAGTGGTAGTAGTCACAGTGGTTGTAGC
>RXID01015362.1:0-18289 GCA_005019695.1 Trichopus zeylanicus subsp. travancoricus
TAGTAGTAGTAGTAGTAGTAGTAGTAGCAGCAGCAGCAACAATAGTAGTGGAAGTATTTGCCGTAGCAGTTGTAGTTGTGCTAGTAGTAGTAGTAGCAGTGGCAATTGCCATAGGAATGATAGAAAAAGTAGTAGTAGTTGTTGTAGTAGTAGTAAATATGGCAGTTGTAATGGAATTAGTAGCAGTAGTAGTTGCTATAGCAATAATAGAAGTAGCAGTAGCAGTTGTAGTGATAGTAGCAGTAAAAGTACTAGTAGTAGTAGTAGTAGTAGTAGTAGTAGTAGTAGTAGTAGTAGTAGTAGTAGTAGTAGTAGTAGTAGTGGAAGGAGGAGGAGGAGTAGTAGTAGTAAGAGTAGTAGGAGTAGTAGTAGCAGCAGCAGTAGTAGTAGTAGCATCAGTTGAGTACTAGAAGAAATAATAGTAGTAGAAGTAGCCCGCAGTAGTAATAGCAATAATAGTAGTAGCATTTGTAGTTGTTGTCATAGTTGTAGTAGCAGTAGTTGTTATTGTAGTAGTTGTTGGATCAACAGTAGTAGTAGTTGTTATTGTAGTAGTTGTAGTAGTTGTTGTCATAGTTGTAGTAGTAGCAGTAGTAGTCTTAGGAATAGTAGCAGCAGTAGGAGGAGAAGTAGGAGCAGTAGTAGTAGTTGTAGTTATAGTAGTACTTGTTGTTGTTGTAGCAATTGTTGGATCAGAAGTAGTAGTAGCTGCAACAGCAACAATAGCAATAGGAGCCACAACAGCAACGGTAATAGTTGTAGCAGCAGCAGTTGTTATTGTTGTATTTGTTGTAGTTGTAACTGCAGCAACAACAACAGCAGTAGTAGTCGAAGCCAGCAACTGCAGCAGCAGCAGTAGCAGTAGCGGCAATAGTAGTAGTAGCAGTAGTGGTAGTAGTGGCAACAATAGTTATAGCAGATGTAGTGGTAGTAGTAGTAGTAGCAGCACGTGGAGCAGCAGAAGTAGTAGAAGAAGTAGCAGTAGTATTAGTAGTAGGTGCTGCAGCAGTTGTAGTAGTAGTAGTTAGAGTAGTAGCCGAAGCAGCAGCATTAGGGGCGGTTGTAGTATTACTAGAAGTAGTAGTAGCTGCAACAACAACAACAATAATAGTTGTAGCGGTAACAATAATAGTTGTAGAACCAGCAGCAGAAGTAGTGGTAACAAAAGTAGTAGAAGTAGTGCTAGTAGTAGTTGTAGTAGAAGTAGTAGCAGAAGTAGGAGGAGTAGTAGTAGTAATCGTAGTTGCGGTAGTAGTTATAGTAGTAGTAGTAGCAGTAACAACAGCAGTAGTAGTAATAATAGTAGTAGTTGTTGTCGTAGCAGTAGTAATTGAGTAGTAGTAGTAGTATTTATAGTAGTTGTAGTAGAAGAAAAAGCTGTAGTTGCGGCAGTAGTGGTAGTGGCAGTAGTAGTAATAGTAGTAGAAGTAGTATTTGGAGGTGTAGTAGTAGTAGAAATTGCAGTATTTGTACTAGTAGTAGCAGCAGCAGCAATTTTAGTGGTTGGAGAAGTAGTAGTAATAGTAGTTGTTGTTGTTGTAGGTGAAGTAGTAGTAGTAGTTGTTGTTGTAGTTGTAGTTGTAGTATTAGTAACAGCAGTAGAAGCAGTAGTAGTAGTAATTGTAGTAGTTTTAGTCGTAATAGCAACAATTATAGTAGTTGCAATAGTAGTAGCGACAATAACAACAATTGTATTAATGTAGTAGTTGTTATAGTAGTAGTAGTGGCAGTAGTAGTAGTAGCAGTAATTGTAGTAGCAGAAATAGCAATAGGCGTAGTAGTATATGTAGTATCAGTAGTCGCAGTACTAGTAATCACTGTAGTAGTAGGAGGAGGAGGAGGACGAGGAGTAATACTAGTAATACTAGTAGTAGTAGTAGTAGTAGTAGTAGGAGTAGTAGGAGCAGTAGTAGCGGTAGTAGCAGAAGTAACAGTACAAGTAGAAGTAGTAGTTGTAGAAGAAGTAGTAATAGTAGCATCTGTAGTAGTAGTAGCTGTAGTATGATTAGCAGAAGTAGTAGTAGTAGCAATAGCGGTAGCTGTAGTAGCAGTAGTAATAGCAGTGGTAGTAGTAGGAGAAGTAGTAGAAGAAGTAGAAGAAGTAGTTGAATGAGAAGTAGTTGTAGTTGTAGTTATAACAGAAGTAGCAGTTACAGTAGCTGTAGTAGTAGCAGAAGTAGCAGTTGCAGCAGAAGTTGAGGTAGCTCCAGTAGTAGTAGTACGAGTATTAATCGTAGTATAAGTAGTAGCAGCAGTGGCAATAGAAGTTGTCGCAGAAGTAGTCACAGTATTTGTTATTGGGGCAGTAGGATCCGTAGTAGTAGTAGCAGTACTAGTAGTAATAGTTGTTGTTGTTGTTGTAGTAGTAGTTGTAGTAATAGTAGTATTAGTAGTAGTACTAGTAGTAGTATAAGTAGTTGTAGTAGTAACAATAGCAGCAGTGGTAGCACGGGTAGTAATAGAAGTAGTAGGAGTAGTATAAGTAGTAGTAGTAGCTTTAGAAGTTCGGGTAGTAGCAGCAGTTATTGTAGTTGGAGAAGTAGTAGCAGTAGCAGTAGTCGTAGTAGTAGTAGTAGTCATAGTAGTAGTAGTAGTCATAGTAGCAGTAGCATTAGTAGTAGTAGTAGTAGTAGTAGTAGTAGTAGTAGTAGTAGTAGTAATAGTAGAAGTAGTAGTAATAGTAGTAGTTGTTGTAATTGCTAGAATAGTTGTAGCAGTAGCAGTCGGATCAATTGTCGCAGTGGCAATAGTAGTAGCAATGCCAGTTGCAGCAATAGTAGTTGTCGAACGATAGTAGCAGTAGTACTAGTAGTAAAATTAGTTGTTATTGTTGTAGTCATAGTAGTAGCCGCAACAGTCGTAGTAGTAGCAGTAGTAGTAGTTGTTGTTGTTGTAGCAGTAGTGTTAGCAGCAGTAACAGCGGCTGCAGTAGTTGTAGTATTAGTAGTAGTAGTAGCAGCAGCAGTAGTAGTAGATGTAGTCGTAGCAGTAGTAGTAGTAAAAGCCATACTTGCAGCAATAGCAGTCGTAGTAGTTGTAATAGTAGCAGCTGCAAGAGTAATAGTAGTAAGAATAGTAATACTAAGAGTAGTGGTAGTAGTAGTACTACTAGTAGTAATAGTAGTAGTAGGAGTTATGGAAGTTATAGTTGTACTAGTTGCTACTGTAATAGAAGTCGTAGCTGTAGTAATAGTAATTATATCAGTAGCAATAGTAGTAGTAGTATTAGTAGCAGTAGTAGCAGTTGGATTAGAAGCAGTTGGGGTAGTTTCTATAATAGTAGTAGCAGTTGCAGTTGTAGTAGTTGTTGTTGTCATTGTAGTAGTAGTAGTAGTGGTAGTAGTAGCTGTAGTCGCTGTCGCAACCGTAGTGCTTGCAGCAACTGCAGTAGTAGTAGCAGTAGTAGAAGTAGCAATAGTAATAGTAGCAGCAGTAGTAGTAATGATAGTACTAGCAGTAGCAGGTGTAGGAGTAGAACCAGTAGGAATAGTAGGTGCGGCAGTTGCAGCCATCGGAGCAGTAGCAGGCAGAAGGAGTAGTAGCTTAAGCAGTAATAGTAGTAGCAGTAGTAGTCGTAGCAATAGTTGCGTTAGCTGCAGCCATAGTAGTAGTAGCTGTAGCAATAGTAGCAGAAGTAGTTGCCACAGTTGTACTATCCAAGGTAGTAGTAGCAGTAGCAATTGTAGTTGCAGTAGCAGTTGCAGAAGTAGGAAAAGTAGTAGTAGGAATTATGGCACTAGTATTCTTATCAGTTGTAGTAGTAGTAGTAGGAGTAGCAGTAGTTGGATTAGCAGTGGTAGTAATACTAGCAGCAGTAGCTGTACTAGTAGCCATTGTAGAAGATGTCGTATTAGCAGAAGTAGTTGTATAAGTAGTAGTAGTAGAAGTAGCATTAGCAACAATAGTAGTAATAGTAGTACTGGAAGAAGTAGCAGTAGCAGTAGTAAGAGTAGTAGGATTACTAGTAGTTGCAGTAGTAGTAGTTGTGGTAGTAGTCGTAGCAGTAGCAACAATAGTAGCAATAGCATTAGTAGCAGTAGCATTAGTAGTAGTAGTAGTAGCTATGGTAGTTGTTATTGCACTTGTAGTAGGAATAGTAGTATCAATAGCAGCAACAGCAGTAGCAGTTGTACTATTAGCAGTAGTAGTAGTCACAATAGTTGTAGTAGAAGTAGTAGTTGTACAATTAGTAGCAGTAGTAGTAGTAGTAGTAGCATTAGTTGTAGTAGTAATGGTAGTAGAAGTAAGATTATTAGTTGTAGTAGTAGTATTAGTAGTAGTAGTAGTTATTTCTATAGCATTAATAGTTCCTGAAGTAGTACCAAAATTTGTAGTAGTAGTAGAAGTAGCATTAGTAGTAGTGGTAGTAGTAGCAGCAATAGTAGTAGTATTAGCAGTAGTAGTAGTTGTAGCATTTGTAGTAGTAGAAGTAGTAGTCATAGCTGTAGTAGCCATAGTAGAAATAGTAGCAGTACTAGTAGCAGTGGTAGTAGTGGTAGTTGTAGTAGTTGTAGTAAGAGTAGTAGTTGGAGTTGTGGTAGCAGTAGTACTAGTTGCAGTAATAATTATGGCAGGAGTTGTGGTAGTTCTAGTAGTAGCAGTAGATGTTGTAGTAGTCGTAGTAGTAGCGGTAGTAGCAGTAGTAGTCTTGGTAGCAGCAGCAGTAGTATTTGCAGTAGGAGTAGTAATCGTGGTAGTAGTAGCCATAGTAGTTGTAGTAGAAGCAATAGCTATAGTTGAAGTTGTAGCAGTAGAAGTAGTTGCTGTTGAATTAACAGCATTAGTAGTAGAAGTTGTAGCAGTAGTAGTAGTAGTAGAAGTAGCAGCAATAGTAGTAGTAGAAGTTGTAGCACTATAGTTATGGTAGCAGTAGTAGCAGTAGGAGAAGTAGTAGGAGAAGTAGTAGGAGAAGTAGAGGAGTAGAAATACTAGTAGCAGTAGCAGCAATAGCAGGAGCAGCAGTAGTAGAAGTAGTACTAGTAGTAGTAGTAGTATTAGTAGCTACAGTTGTAATAGAAGTAGTAGTATTTGCAGTCGCCATAGTAGTTATCATACTAGTAGTAGCAGTAGCAGTAGTAGTTATTGTAGTAGTAGCAGTTGAAGTAGTAGTACTAGTAGCAGTAGTAGCAGCAGCAGCAGTAGTCGTAGTAGTAGTAATAGTAGTAGTATTAGTCGCAGCAGTAGCTGTATTAGTAGCAGTACAAGTAGTAGTAGCAGTAGTAGCAACAGTAGTAGCGGTAGTAACAGTAGTTGCAGTAGTATCAGTAGTAGTAGTGGTAGTAGTAGTACCAATAGTAGTTGTAGTTGGAGTAGGAGTAGCAGTGGTAGCAGGAATATTAGTAGTTGTACCAGTTGTAGTAGCAGTAGTAGCAATAGTAGCAAAAGTAATAGCTGTTGTTGTAGCAGTAGTTCAAGAAGCAGTAGTAGCAGAAGCAGTAGTGGTAGTAGCTGTAGAAGTAGTAGTAGTAGTAATAGAATTAGTAGTAATTGCAGCAGTAGTTGTGGCAGCAGCAGATGTAGTAGTAGTTGTAGGAGTAGCAATGGTAGTAGTAGCAGTAATAGTAGGAGGAGAACTAGTTAATGTAGCAGCAGTAGTAGTTGCTGGCGTAGCAGTTGTAGTAGCAGTAGTAGTAGTGGCAGCAGTAGCAGTAGCAGTTGTAGCAAAAGCAGTAGTAGTAGTAGTAGTTATGGTTGTGGTAGTAGTAGAAAACGTAGCTATAATAGTTGCAACCATAGTAGTAGCAGAAGTGGCAGTAGTAGTGGTAGTAGTAATAGTAGTAGTAGCAGTAGTAGTTGTTGTAGCAGTAGTAGTAGTAGCAGTAGTATTAGGAGTATG
Organism: Trichopus zeylanicus subsp. travancoricus; assembly: GCA_005019695.1. NCBI lineage: Eukaryota > Viridiplantae > Streptophyta > Magnoliopsida > Dioscoreales > Dioscoreaceae > Trichopus > Trichopus zeylanicus. The sequence goes on from RXID01015362.1 coordinate 5,837, forward strand.
AGTAGTTGTAGTAGTAGTAGTAGTAGTAGTAGTAGTAGTTGTTGTTGTTGTTGTTGTTGCTGCAGTAATGGCAGTAGTAGTGGAAGAAGTAGTAGTAGTAGTAGTCGTAGCTGTAGTGGCTATATTAGTAGCAGCAACAGCAGTAGTAGCAGAAGTAGCAGTAGTAGCAATAATTGCTATTGTTGCAGTAGCAGCAGTAGCAGTAGTAGCGGAAGTAGTAGTAGTAGTAGTAGTTGTAGTGGCTGTATTAGTAGCAGTCGCTGTATTAGTTGTAGTAATTGTTGTAGTTGCAGAAGTAGAGGTAATGGCAATAATTACTACTGCAGCAGTAGCAGTAGTAGCTATTGAAGCACAAGTAATTATATTAGTTGTAGTCGTAGTAGTTGCCGTAGAAGTAGTAGTTGCAATAATAGTGGTAGTAGAAATAGTAGTAGTAGCAGTAGTAATAATATTTGTAGAAGTAGCAGTAGCAGTTGTAGTTACAGTAGTAGAAGGAGTAGCAATAGTAATAATAGTAGAAGAAGTTGTAGCAGAAGTGGTAATAGTATTAGCTATTATATTAGTAGCAACAGCAGCCGTAGTAGTTGTAATTGTCGCAGTAATAGGAGTAGTATCACAATTAGTAGTAGCAGTAGTAGCAACAATTTTAGTAGTTGTGGTGGTAGTAGTAGTAGTAGAAGTAGTAGTAGTAGTAGCTGTAGTAGCAAAATTGTGGTAGTTGGATTTATGGCTGTTGAATCAGCATTAGTAGTGCTAGTAGCAGTAGTTGTAGTGTTAGTAGTTGCAGTAGTAGTTGAAGTATTAATTGTGAAATTAGTAGAAGTAGCAGCCGTAGTAGTAGCAGTAGTAGTAGTAGAAGAAGTAGCAGCAACAGTAGTAGTAATTGAAGCAGTAGCAGTGTAGTAACGATAGTAGTAGTAGGAGGAGAAGTAGTTGTAATAGTAGTTATTGTTGTTGTAGGAGAAGTAGTAGTACTGGTAGTATTGGTAGTTGTTGTAGTAGAAAAGTAGCATTTGTGGTGGTAGTAGCGGTAGTATTAGTAGCAGTATAAGCAGAAGTAGTTGTAGTATTAGTTGTACCAACAGTAATAGCAGTAGTACTGGTAGTAGAAGTAGTTGTAGTAGCAACAATTGTAGCAGTAGTAGTAGCAGTAGTATTAGGGTCATAGCAATAGCAGTAGTAGCAGTAGCAGCAGCAGTAGTAGTGCTGGCATTAATCATTGTAGCATTAATAGTAGTAGTAGTAGTAGTAATAGTTCTATTAATAGTAGCACTAGTAGTAGCTGAAATAGTAGTAAGAGTAGTAGTAGCAGTAGCAGTAGTAGTAGTCGTTGTTGTAGTTGTGGTAGTACCTATTGTTGCAGTAGGAGAAATAATAGTAGCACTAGTAGTCGTAGTAGTAGCAGTATTAGTAGCAGGAGTGGTAGCAGATGTGGAAGTAGTGCTAGTAGTAGCAGTAATAGTAGTAGTATTAGCAGTAGTAGTAGGAGGAGGAGGAGGAGGAGGTGGAGGAGGAGGAGGAGGAGGAGTAGTTGGAGTAGTAGCAGTAGCAGTAGCTACCGTAGTAGAAGCAGTAGTAGTAGTTGTAGTAGTAGCAACAGTAGTAGAGGTAATGGTAACGGTCGTAGCAGTAGTAGTTGCAGCAACAGTCACAAAAGTAGTAGTCATAGTAGTGGTACTAGTAGTTTTAGTGGCAACAGTAGTAGTTGTACGAGTAGTATTGGCAATAGTAGTTCTAGTAGGTGAAGTAGTAGAAGTAGCAACGGTGGTAGTAGTAGTGCTAGCTGTACTAGAAGTTGTCATGTAGTAGTAATAGTAGTACTAGTAGTAGTAGCTATAGTTGTTCTAGTAGTAGTAGCAGTTGCATTAGTGGAAGAAGTTGTCGTTGTTGTACCAGTAGTTGCAGTAGTAGTTGTTGTTGTAGCAGCAGTAGCAGTACTAGTAGTTATAGTAGTAATAGTAGTAGCAGTCGTAGCAGTGGTTGCAGTAGTAGCAGTCATAGTAGTAGTAACAGTAATTGTAGTAGTAGTAGAAGTAGTAACACTAATAGCTATAGAAGAAGAGGTAGTAGTAGTAGTAGTCGTCACAGTAGTAATAGTCATAGTAGCAATACTAGTAGTAACAGTGGTAGTTGTAGCAACAATATTATTAGTAGTAGTGGCAGTTGTAGTCATAGCTGAGGTGGTAGGAGTAATAATAGTAGTAGGAGTAGTACTAGTTGCCGAAGCAGTTGAAGTTGTTGTAGCAATAGTAGTAGTAGCAGCAGCGGTATGAGCAACAGTTGCAGTAGTATTAGTAGTAGCATTCGTAGCAGTTGCAGTAGCAGCAGCTGTAGCAATAGTAGTAGTCGTAGAAGTAGTTTTAGTAGTAGTCATAGTCATAGTTGCTGTTGTTGTAGCAACATCAGCAGTAGCAGCAGTCGTAGCAGCTGTAGTAGTAGAAGAAGTAGTAGTAGCAGTAGTAGTTATAGTGGTAGTCAAAGAAGTGGCAGCAGCAGTAGTAGCCATAGTGGGAGTAGTAGTAGTAGTAGCAACAGCCGTAGTAGTAGAAGTAGTAATAGAAATAGAAGTAGTAGGAGTAGTAATAGTAGTAGTAGTAGTAGTAGTAGTAGTTGTTGTAGTGGTAGTAGCAGCAACCGTTAGTAGTAGAAGTAGTAATCGAAGTAGAAGTAGTAGGAGTAGTAGTAGTAATACTAGTAGTAGCAGTAGTAGTAGTGGCAATAGTATTAGTTGGAGTAGTAGCAACAGTAGTAGCAGTCGTAGTAGCTGTGGAAATACTAGTCGGGGTAGTAGTAGTAGAAGTGGTAGTTGTAGCGGTAGTAGTAGCAGTAGCAGTAGTAGTATTAATAGTAGCTATAGTAGTTGTAGTGGTTGCAGCAGCAACAGTAGTAGTAGCAGCAGTAGCAGCAGCTATAGTTGTAGCAGTAGTAGTAATAGTAGCAATAGTAGCAGTAGTAGTTGTTGTTGTTGTAATAGTAGTAATAGTACCTGTAGTAGTATCAGTTGTATTAGTAGTGGTAGTAGTGGTGGTGGTGGTGGTGGTGGTAGTAGTAGTAGCTATAGTAGGAGAAGCAATAGTAGCTGTAGTACTAGTAATTGTAGGAGTAGTAGTACTAGAAATTGCATTACTAGGAGCAGCAGTAGTAGCAGTAGTACTAGTGGTCGTAGGAGTAGAAATACTAGCAATAGCATCAGTAGTAGCAGTACTAGTAGTCATAGGAGTAGTAGTACTAGCAATTGTATTAGTACCAGCAGCAGGAGTAGCAGCAGGAGGAGTAGTAGTAGTAGTAGCAGTCGTAGTAGTAGAATTAGTAGTAGTAATAGTAGGAGAAGAAGACATAGTAGTAGTAGCAGTAGTAGTATTAGTTTTGGTATTAGTAGTAGTTGTCATAGTAGTAGTACCAGAAGTAGTAGTAGCAGTAGTAGTTTTAGTAGGAGTAGGAGTAGTACTAGCAGTAGTAGTAGTTGGATTAGTAATTGAAGTAGGAGAAGTAGTAGTAGTAGGAGCAGGAGTAGCAGTAGCGGTGGTAGTATCAAAAGTAGGAGGCGCAGTAGTTATAGTAGTAGTAGTAATAGTAGTAGCTGAAGCCGCAGCAGTAGCAGTAGTTGTAACAATTGTTGCAGTAGTAGTAGTAGTACCGGCAATAGGAGTAGTGGTACAGTTGCAGCAATAGTAGAAGTGGTAGTAGTACACAAAGTCATAGTAGCAGGATAAGTAGTAGTAATAGCAGTAGCAGGAGTAGCAATTGTAGCAGCAGCAATAGTAGTAGCAGCGAAAGTAGTAGTAGTAGTAGCAGAAGTAGTAGCTATAGTAGTAGCAGTCATAGTAGTAGTGGTAGCAATCGTAGCAGTAGTGGTAGTAGTATTAGTAGTAGAAGTTGAAGTAGGAGTAGTAGTAGTAGCAGTTGTAGCAGCAGCAGCAGTAGTTGTTGTTGTTGTAGCAATAGTAGTTGTAGTAGTAGTAGCAGTGGGAGTAGTAGCCATAGTAGGAGTTGCAGTAGTAGTAGTAGTAGTATTATTAGCAGAAGTCGTAGTAGTAGCAAAAGTAGTAGTTGTAGCTATACAATTGGTAGTAGTCACAGTATTAGTAGGAGTAGTTATTCAAGCAGTAGTAGTTATGGTAGTAGTAGTAGCAGCAGCAACAGTAGTTGTTGTCGAAACTATTACTACTACTTCTACTACTAATACTACTACTACTACTACTTCTATTACTACTACTACTACTTCTATAACTACTACTACTACTACTACTACAACAACAACTACTACTACTACTTTTGCTACAGCAACAACAATTGTTGCTGCTGCTGCTGCTACTACTGCTATTGCTCCTACTACTGCTACTTCTGGTGCTACTCCTACTGCTACTATACTGTTGATGCTGCTATTGCTACTACAGCTGCTACTTCTACTGATACTAATACTGCTACTACTATTACTACAACCACTACCGTTGCTACTACAACTACTCCAACTAGTACTACTACTACTAAAATTGCTGCTTCTGCTGCTGGTACTACTACTGCTCCTACTACTAATACTATTGCTACAACTAGTACAACTACTACTACTACTATTGCTACTACTGTTACAACTATTGCTACTACTGCTACTAAAACCACTACTGCCACCATTACTACAACTTCTACTACTACTGCTACTATAACTACTACTACTACTATTGCTGCTTCTGGTGCTATTACTACAAGTGCAGTAGCTGTTGCTACTACTGCTGCTCTTACTGCTACTACAACTACTGCTACTACTACTTCTCCTATAGCTGCTACAACTACTACAGCTGTTGCTACTACTACTACTATCATAACTGCTACTTCTAGCATTGCTATTACAACCAGTACAACACTTCTACCATTGTTGTTACAACCACTATAGCTATGACTACAACTACCAATACTATTGCTACGTCTACTCATACAACATCTGCTGCTGCTGCTACTACTACTGCTCTACTGCTCCTACTATAGCTATTGCAACTACTACTACTGCTATAGCTGCTACTACTACTACTACCTACAACAACTACAACTACTAGTGCTAATACTACTGCTACTAATGTTGCTACTACCACCACCACTGCTATAACTACTACTACAACTAATGCTAATACTACTACTACTTCTACCATTGCTGCCACTACTACATCTACTCCTACTACTACTGTCGCTACTACTATTACTACCACTATTTGTGCTACTGATGCTGCAACTACTACTATTGTTGCTGCTACTACTATGCCACTACTACTGCTGCTGTTACCACTACAACTGCTACTACTGCTGCTGCTACTATTGTTGTTGCTGCTGCCACTACTACTATAGCTATTGCTGCTCCAATGATTGCAACCACTACTACTATTGCTTCTACTTCTACTACAACTTGTACTACTACCACTACTTTTGCCACCACTACCACTACAAGTGCTGCCACTACCGCTACAACTATTAATACTACTGCTACTATTTATGCTACCACTGCTACTACTAGTACTACTACTACTATTACTACTACTAGGATAACAACAACAACTACTACGACAACTACAACCACTCCAACTCCTCCAACTACTACTACTGATATAGCTACTGCAACTAATGCTACTACTGCTGCTGCTACTACTACTAGTGCTACTACTACTACTTCTACTACTACAACTACTACTACTCTGGCTGCTACTGTTGCTACTGTTGTTACTGATACTACTACTACCACTACGACTAATTGTCTTCCTACTACTATAACTGCTACAACTACGACTGTTGCTACAACAACTACTACTTATTCTATGACTACTTGTAATGCGACTACTACTTTTACTACTACTACTACTACTATTATTAGTACGTCTACCACTACTGCTGCTGCTGCTACTGCAACTACAAATACTATTACTAACACTACTACTTCTGCTACTACGACTACTATTACTACTACTCCTGCTTCTATGACTACGGCTACTACTGCTACTACTACTTCTAGTACTTTTCCAACTGCTACTACTACTAGTGCTACTGCTACAACTATTATTGTTGCTACTACTGCTACCATTGCTACAACTACTAATACTATTATAACTACTGTTGCTGCCGCTGCCTCTCCTACTAGTACTACTACTACCACTACTACTATTACTACTATTACTACTACTACTAATCGTACTACTACTACTATGACTACTACTATTACTATACTACTACTCCTAACGCTCCTACTACTTCAACAACAACTCCTCCTCCTCCTCCTCCTACTACTACTCCTACTACTGCTACTACTCCTACTACACCTACAACTATTACTACTATTAATCCTCCTAATACTCCTACTGCAACTGGTACTACTACTTCTACTGCTACTACTACTACTACTCTTACTACTACTATTACTATTTTTGCTTCTACAAATACTATTATTACTACTGCAGCAACTACTACAACTGCTAATACTACAACTACTACTCCTACTATGATAACTACTGTTTCTACTACTACTATTGCAACGACTACTACTATGTCTAGTACTACTAGCGTGGCTACTACTACTTCTAATACTGCTACTCCAATTCCAACTCCTACTCCTACTACTATTCCTAAAACTACTATTTCTACTACTTCTACTTCAACTTCTGCTGCTACGACTACTACTTCTACTACTACTGTTGCTGCAACTTCTACTACTACTACTACTGCTACTGCTGTTACTACGCCTAATTCTCCTACCTGTTTAACTACAACTATTTCTACTACACCCACTACTACTACTACTCTTATTACCATGTTTACTCCTACGCCTACTACAACTACAACTACTACTCCTCCCCCGACTTCTACTACTACTCCTACTCCTTCTACTGCTACTATTACTACTCCTACTAGTACTACCACTACTACTATAACAACTCCTACTAGTACTCCGACTACTACAACTACAACTACTACTGCTCCTACTACCACTGCTGTTGCTACTACTACTGCTACTAACATTACTATCGCTACTGCTACAACTATAATAATTGTTACTACTAGTACGACTTCTACGCCTATTACTACTACTACTACTGCTCTTACTACTTCGACTAACTTCTAGTACAATTGCATTTGCTACAGTAGCTACTACAACTACTACTCCCACTCGTACTTCTGCTGCTACTACTCCTACTACTACTACAACAATCCGTACTCCAACTACTACTACTCCTACAACCACAGCTACTGCTACGCCTACTCCTATGACTACTACAATAGTACTACTACTAGAAATACTACTACAACTACTACTGGTACTACTCCTCCTACTCCTGCTCTTGTTGCTACTACTACTCCAACTCCTATTATACTAGTATTCCTACTCCTACTCATACTACTACTTCACCTACTGCTAGAACCACTACTACAACAACTACTATTAATATAACTATTATTAACACTACTACCACAACTTTTACGACAACAACAACAACTACTACTACTACAACAACAACAACAGCTACTGCTACTACTACACTACTACTACTACTACACTACTACTACTACTACTACTACTACTACTACTACTACTACTACTACTACTACTACTACTACAACTATTACTACCATCAGAACAATTACAAGAACTACTACTACCAGAACAACAACAACAACTACTACTACTATTACTACTACTCCTACTACTACTACAAATACTACTACTACTACTGTTGCTACTGCTACTCCTACTAGTCCTACAACTATAAGTACTACACTGCTACTGCTACAAGTTCTACTATTACTACAACTACAACAACTACTACTAGTGCTACTGCTACTACTACTACTACTAGCGCTACAACTAATGCTATAACTGCTACTAATATTGCTTCTGCTTCTACTACTACTATTGAAACAGCTACTAATACTGCTACTGCTAATACCACTTCTAGTACTACTACTAATGTTGCAACGATGGCTACTACTACTCCTACTATTACAGCTATTACCGTTACTGCAACTACTACTACTACTGCAGCTGCTACTACAACTATGACTACTACTACTGCAGCTACAACAACAACTACTACTGCTACTCCTATTCCTACATCTACAATTGCTACTATTAAAATTACTACTGCTAGTACAAATACTACTCCTCCTCCTGCTACTACTACTACTAATTCTACTACAACTACTACAACTACTGCTACTTCTGTTGCTAGTACTACTGCTACTGCTATTGCTGCAGCTAATACTACTATTACTACTAGTACAAATGCTATTGCAGTTGCTACTACTACTCCTACTGCTATAATTGCTATTGCAACTACTACCACTACTGCTACAGCTACTGCTACTACTACTACAACAACAACTACTAGTACTAGTACTATTCCTCCTACTATGACTGCTACTACTACTGCTACTACTACCGCTGCCACTACAACCACTATCCTAACACTACTACTACCGCTACTGCGATTGTTACTACTACTGCTACTGCATCTCCTACTACTACTATTCTGACTTCAATTATTTCTATTGTCGCTACAACTAGTAGTAGTAGTACTACTACAACTACTACTGCTGGGGCTGTTACTATTGCTAATAATATTTGTAGTACTACTACTAACACTGTTACTATTACTACTACTCCAACTACTGCTGGTACTGCTACTGTTGCTACTACTACCACTACTGCTAAAGCTACTGCTAATGCAACTTGTACTACTACTGCTACAACTACTACTAATTCTACTCCTACTACTACTACAGTTGCTCCTACTCCTGCTGTTGTCGATTCTTCTACTGCTACTCCTATTACAACTACTACTGTTGCTCCTGCTGCTATTCCTACTCCTACCCCTACTCGTTCTACTACTACTACTACTACTGCTGCTACTACTATTGCTACTAACACTACTACAACTGTTGGTACTACTACTGCTACTACTACTTCTACAACTACTACTACTATTACTACTATTCCTGCTACTGCTAGTGCTACTACTACTGCTACTGCCACAACTGATACTCCCATTACTACAACAACAACAACTACTACCACAGATTCTGCTGCTAATCCTACTACTACTACTACTACTACTACTACTACTACTACTACTACTAATGGTTTTACTACTACCGCTAGAACTAATAATACCACTTCTCCTGCTACTACTTCTACTATAAGAACTATTACTACTACTATTACTACTGCTGCTACTATTGCTGCTACTACAACAACGACTACTACTATTGCTAGGACTACTACTACTACTACTACTACTACTACTACAAGGGCTACTATTACTCTTACTATGACTACTACAACAACAACTACTGCTACTACTGTAACTACTACTAGCAATACTACTAATACTCCAACTACAACTACCACTATTACTACTACTACTACTAATACTATTAGTACAACAACTACTACTACTACCGCTACTACTACAACTACTACGGCTACTACTATTGCTACTATTACTACTACAACTACTACAACTACTACTGCTTTTACAACTTCTGTTACTACTACTAATGCTCCAACTACTACTACTAGTATTAATACTTGTACTGCTACTACTACTGCTACTGCTACTACTACTACTCCAACTGCTACTTCTTCTACAACAACTATTACTACTACAACTACTACTATTTCTTCTACTACGGCTACTATTACTCCCACTACTATAACTACTACTCTTACTACTACTGCTACTACTACTTCTACTATGACAACTATTAACCCTGCTACTACCACTACTACCACTACTACTAATACTATTACCAATTGTTCTACTACAACTACAAAAACTATTGCAACCACTACTACTACAACAACAACAAGAACATCAAAATCTAGTACTACTACTACTTCTACAACTACTTCTACAACTACAACAATTACTAATACTCTTACTAATTCTACTAGTACTGGTAGTACTACTACGACTACTACTATTACTCGTACTACTACTTCTACTACTACTGCTGCTCCTAATACTCATCCTACAACTACTACTATGACTACTACTACTTCTACTATTCCTACTACAACGATTACTACTACTATTGTTATTACTACTACTACTACAACCATAAGTATTGCTACTACTACTTCTACTCCAACTGCTGCTCCTCCTCCTCTTCCTACAACTTCTACTACTAATACTACTAGTAGTACTACTACGACAACTACTACTGGTACTACCACTACTACTACCACCACCACTACTACTACTACTACTTCTTTCACCAGCACTACTGCTACTACCACTACTACTCCTAAAGCTACTACTGCTACTCCTACATATACTATTGCAACTACTATTGCTACTACTTCTACCACTACTACTAATACAACAACAACAACAACAACTACTACTACTAGTACTACTACAATTACAACTACTACCATTACTATATTACTACTACTCTATTAATAATAATAATAATAATACTAATAATAATACTACTACTACTACTCCTACTACCAGTACTACTAATACTCCTACTACCACTACTCGTACTCAAACTACAACTCCTACTACTGCTTCTACTACTACAACTACTACTACAGCTACCACTCCTACTACTGCTACTACTACTACTACTACCCCTTATCATCCTCTTGCACTTACTACAACTACTACTGCGACTGGTACGACCACTACTTGCACTACTGCTACAACTACTACTCATACACCAACTCGTACTGCAAATAGTATGCCTATTATTACTTCTGTACGAGAATTACGACTACTCCTACTACTGCTACTATCACTACTACTACCACTTCTACTACTACTACTACTTCTGCCACAACTACTACTGGTACTACAACTATAACTATTACAACTACTACTGCTACAACTCCTACTACAACTACTGCTACTGCTACTAATATCGCTACTACCTCTACTACTACAACTACTCCTACCACAACCACTATTAGTACTACTATTATTGCTATTACTACTGCTACTACTACGACAACCACTGTGAATACTAGTATTACTACAATTACAACTGCTACAACAACAACTACTACTACTATTTGTACTACTATTACTACTACTACTACTGTGACTAATACTACTAGTACTATTTCTACTTCTGTGAGTACTACAACTCCAACTGCTACTCCTACTACTATTCCAAATGCTACTACTTCTACTTCTAGTACTACTACTACTAATACTGCTACAACTACTTCTAAGACTACCACCACTACTACTACTACCCCGACTACGACTGTTGCTCCTACTGCAACTACTACTACTACTACTACCACTACTACTACTATTACTCCTACAATCACTACCACTACTACTACTAGTACTCCTACAACAGCTACTACTACTATTAGTACTACAGCTACTACTACTGCTACTGCGGCTACTACTATGCCTACTATCCCTGCTACTCCAACTACCGCTATTACAGCAACTCCTACTACTACTACTATTGCTACTACTACTACTCCTATTGCCACTCACACTGTTACGACTGCAACTACTATTCCTCCTCCTCCAACTACTACTACTACTACTGCTCCTACTCCGGCTACTACTACTACTACTCCGACTAGAACTACTACTACCACTACAACTCGTATTGCTACTTGTACTCCGACTCATACTCCCACTACTGCTGCTACTACTACTCCTACTATAACTACTGCTACTATCGCTACATCTACTACTACTGCTATTGCTATAACTACTATTGCTGCTACTACTACAACCATTCCTACAACTACTATTGCCACTACTACTTTTGCTACTACTACAACTACTACTACTACTACTATTGCCACCACCACGACTACTACTACAGTTATTACCACTACGGCTACTATTACTCCTACTACTACTACAACTTCTACTACTACTACTAGTACTACTACTTCTACTGCTGTTGCTGCTACTAATACTACTACTACTACTTGAACTGCTACTACTACTAATGGTACAACTACAATTGCGACAACTAACACTACTACTTCTACTACTACTATTACTTCTACTACTACTACAACTAGTGTGATAGCTACAACTACTACTACTGTTAGTACTACTATTGTTGCTATTGCTATTACTACTACTGCAACTTCTCCTCCTGCTGATACTGCTACTACAGCTGCTGCTATTGCTATATTTACTACAACAACAGCTACAACTACTACCACATCTACCACTACTGCTACTACTACGGCTACTACTGCTACTACTACTACTTCTACTACCACAACTACTACTACAACTACTGCGGCTGCAGCTGCTTCTACTACGACTTCAACTAGTACTACTTTTACTACTTCTACTACTACCGCTACTGCCTCTACTACTACTACTGCTCCTACTACCACTACTGCTCCTCCTATTGCCACTACTACTGCTGGTACTATTGCTGCTGCTACTGCTACTAATAATTCTACTACTTTTGCAGCTATTA
>RXID01015363.1:0-13983 GCA_005019695.1 Trichopus zeylanicus subsp. travancoricus
TAATATGACTACTACAACTAGTACTCCTAGTACTCCTATAACTAATACCATTACTACTACTACTACTACTACTACTACTACTACTACTACTACGACTACAACTACTACTACTCCTAGTTGTACTTCGACTACTGCTGCTGCTGCTCCTACTACTACTGCTGCTGCTACTACTACTACTACTACTACTCCTACTGCTGCTGCTACTGCTACTACTACTCCTACTTTTACTGCTACTAATTTAACTACTCCAACTTCTACTCGTACTACTGCTGCTGCATCTACTGTTACAACTTCTACAACTACTACTCATACTACTTCAACTACTACTGCATCTACTACTACTGTTGCTTCTACCACCACTAATCCAACTACTACTACTACTACTATTACTACTACTGTGGCTACTACTACTACTGCAACTACTACTGCAACTACTACTTTTTTTCGTACTACAAGTAATTCTACTACTAGTACTGTACTTCCACTGCTACTATTACTTCTACTACTGCTACTGCTACAACGACTACAACTACCGCTCCTACTATTGCTACTACTACTGTTGCCACTACTACTACTGCTACTACAATGATTACTATTTTTACTATAACTACCACTACTACAACAACTACTACTACTCCTGCTACTAATTTTGCTGCTACAACTTCTATTGCTACTACTACAAATACTATTGCTACTACTACTGCTACAGCGACTAAAACTACTACTACAACACTACGAATTCTGCTACTGCTGCCGTAACTCCTAGTGCTACTACAACTACAATTGCTGTGACTACTGCTACTACTATTATTGTTGCTCTTACAACTACTACTACTGCTGCAAGTACTACTGCTACCACTACTAATACTACAATAAGAACAACAACAACTACTACTATAAGTACTACAACTACTAAAACTAGTACTACTGCTGCTCCTATATTAACAAGTACTACTATTACTACTACTACAACAACTACTGCAACTACTAATACTACCAATACTACTATTGCTACTATTACAACTTTTTCTGAAACTACTACTATTACTACTATTCCTACAACAACTATTATTACTAATACTACTTTTATTATAACTACTACTGCAGCTACCGCTACTACTACTACTCCTACTACTACTACTTCTACTACTAATACAACTAATACTACTGTTACTAATACTAATACTGCCACTACTTCTACTGCTACTTCTTCTACTACTCCTACTATTACTACTACAAGTACTGCTACCGAAGCTACTACTACTACTGCCACTTCTAGTACTACTGCTACTACTACTACTACTTTTGCTAAAACCGCTATTGCTGCTGCTACAGCTACTACTACTACTACTACTTCTACTACCACTACAACTAAAGCTACAATAACTATAGCTATTACTACTATTACTACTAGAACAACAACTACTACTACTACCACACTACTATTTATGCAGTTGTCGCTGCGGCAACTCGTGCTACTACAATTATAGTTGGTGTGACTACTACTAGTACTACTGCTACTACTCTAAAAACTACTATTGCTGCTGCTGCTGCTACTGCTACCACTACTACTACAACTACTACTACAACTGCTACCACCACTACAACTACCTCTACTACTACAACTAGAACAAAAACAATTACCATTACTACTAAGACTGTTCCTACCAATACGACTACAAGTACAAGTATTACTACTTCTACTACTGCTACTACTATTGTTACTAGTACTACTACTGCTACTGCTACTGCTACTACTAACGCTGCTGCTACTACTACTACCCACAACTACTACTACTTCCACGAACTATTGCTTCTACTGCTACTACTACTACAACTACTATTACTACTACTGCTACTAGTAGTACCACAAATACTACTACTACTTCTACAATTACTCGTATTGCTACTACCACTACTATGGGTACTACGACTACCACTAGTACTACTACTACTAGTACTACTGCTACAACTACTGTTGCTCATACAACTTCTACTACTACTATTGGTGTTACTACTGATACTATTACTACTGCTGCTACTAATACTACTCCTGTTGCTCCTTCGACTTCTACCACTGCTACTAGTACTACCACTACTACTACCACAACTACTGCTAATGCTACTGCAACTGCTACTACTACTACTTCTACTACTATCACCACTACTACTACACCTATAAATACTATTGGTGATGTTGCTGCTATTCCTAGTACTAGTACTAGTACTACTACTACTACTACTACTACTGCTACTACTACAACAACTACTACTACTACTACAACCACTGCTACTCCTACTACTAATACTAATACTACTACCATGACTACAGCAACTACATCAACAATAATAACTTCTGGAACTGCTACTACTATTATAGCTAGTATTACTACTACAGTTACCACTTCTACGAATTCTACTACAATGACTACTATTATTACTACTACAACTAGTAGTACAACAACTACTAGTACTGCTACTATTAATTTTGTTGCTACAACAACAACAACAACTACTACTAATACTATTGCTTCTACAAGTACTACTACTGTTGCTGCGGCTACTACTACTGCTACTACTACTTCTACAACTACTACAACTACTGCTACTGCTACTATTACTGCTGCTACTACAACAACTATAGTCACTACAATTACTATTACAACACTACAACTTCTGTTG
Organism: Trichopus zeylanicus subsp. travancoricus; assembly: GCA_005019695.1. Classification (NCBI taxonomy): domain Eukaryota; kingdom Viridiplantae; phylum Streptophyta; class Magnoliopsida; order Dioscoreales; family Dioscoreaceae; genus Trichopus; species Trichopus zeylanicus. The sequence continues at coordinate 2,683 of RXID01015363.1, forward strand.
ATGTTGCCACTACTACTAGTGCTACTACAGCTACGGTTGTGGTGACCACTGCTATTACTATAGTTACTTTTGCTGCTGCTGCTCTTACAACTACTACTACTGTTGCGACTACTACTACTAATACTACAACAACAACAACAACAATTGCTACTACTATTTCTACACTTACTACAACTAGTACTACTGCGGCTCCTACAACTACTACAACTACTATTACTACTGCTACTACTGCTACTAATACCACTAATACTTCTACTACTACTATTACAACTTTAACTGAAACTACTACTTTTACTACTACTCCTACAACAACTATTATTACTAATACAATTTTTACTACTACTACTATAACCACAACTACTACAACTACTACTACGACTACGACGACGATGACTACTATTACTACTACTACTACTAATAAGGCTATTACTTCTACTACTTCTACTACAACTACTGTTACTGTAGCTACTACTACTACTGCTACTGCTTGTACTACTGCTGCTATGACAACTTTTTCTGCTACTCCGACTAATACTCCTATTACTACTACTCTCCTACTACTACTATGACTACTATTCGTACAGCTACTACTACTGCTACAACAAATACTACTACTATTACCACTACTATTGCTACTACTACTACCACTATTACAAATACTACTTCTTTATCTACTACTACTACTCATACCACAACTACTGCTATTACTACTATGAATACTACTACTGCTGCTGCTGTTGCTGCTACTACTACTTCTTTTCCTACTACAACTACTTCTGCTAATAGTACAACTACTACAACTACTACTGTTACTACTACTACTACTGCTGCTATAACGACTACAACTACTACTGCTACCACTGCTATTGCCACCACTACTGTGACAACTACTACTAGTATTATTACCACCACTACTACTACTATGACTACTACTGCTGCTGCTGCTACCACTACCACTATTGCTATTAATGCTGCTACTGCTACTACCACTACTTCTGCTGCTACGACTACTCCTACTACTACAACTAAAGATGCAAGAACTACAGCTACTGCTACTATTACTGCTACTACTACTACCATTACAATGACTACTACTACTACTACAACACTATTACATTTGCTGTTGTTGCTGCTACTACTAGTGCTACTATAATGACAGTTGTTGTGACTACTGCCACTACTACTGATGCAGCTCAAACAGCTGCTACTATTGTTGTAGCTACTACTACTACTACTACAACAGCTGCTACTGCTACTACTACTACGACTAATACTTCTACAACAACAACAATTACTACTACTACTGCTGCTCCTTGCACTACTACAACTACCATTACTACTACCACTGTTCCCCCTAATACGACTACCAGTACTACTACAACTACTTCTACTACTGCTTCTACTATTGTTCCTAGAACTAGTACTGCTACTACATTTACTACTACTATTACTACTACCACTACTGCTCCTACTACTACATCTACTACCTCCACTACTACTATTGCTACTACTACTACTACTGCTGCTACTACTACTACTACAAATAGTGCTACTACTACTTCTACGACTACTACTCTTGCTACTACTACTACTATGACTACTACTACTACCACTACTAATTATAAGAGTACTACAACTACTACAACTACTACTGCTACTACTCCTACCATAACTTCCACAACTACTACCACTATTACAGCCAAAACTGCTACAATTGCTACTACTACAACCTTTACTTCCCTTGCTACTCAACTACTACTATTGCTACTACTTCTACTCCTACTCCTTCTGCTATTACGGCTCCTATTACTACTAGTAGTATAACTACTATAGATTCTACTACTACTACTGGTATAACAACAAATATTACTACTACTACAACTACTACTACTACTACTACTGCTAAAACTACTACTGCCACTACTACAACAACTACTACTACTCTGATTACTACTACTACTACTACTATTATAACTACTACTATTATTACTACTACTACAACTACTAGTATTGTTGCTGCAACTAGTACTACAACTACTAATGCAACTAGTGCTCCGCCTATTACTATTCCTACTACAAAAGCTATTATTACTGCAGCTATTACTACTTCTGCAACAACTACTATTGCTGCTTATAGTACTGTTACTACTCCTCTTAGTACTACTACTTCTACTATTATGGCTACTACTGTCACTACTTCGATTGCTACACGTACTACTACTCCTACGACTGCTGCTACTTCTACTACTACTACTACTATTACTACAACTACTACTGCTACTGCTACTACTACTATTACTACTTCAATTACTACTACTACAACACTACTATTGCTTCACTACTACTACTACTACTACTACTACTACTGATGCTGCTGCTCCTACTGCTTTTGGAACTCCTACTACTTCAACTAGTACTACTAGTATTAGTACTACTACTACTACTACAACTACTGCTACTACTGCTACTACTACTACTACGACGACGACGACGACGACGACGATGACGACGATGACGACGACGACGACGACGACGATGACTACTACTACTACTACTACTACTACTACAACTACTACTACAACAACAGCTACTACTACTATTACTCCTGGTACTGCTGCTACTACTAGTACTTCTACTACTACTATTTCTATTTCTACTACTACCACAACAACTACCACTACGACTTCAACTACTACTACTACAACTACTGTTGCTCATACAACTTCTACAACTACTACTCGTACTATAACAACAATAACTACTACTACTACTACTACTCCTGTTGCTTCTGCTACTTATACTACTACTACTTCTGCTACTAGTACAGCTATTACTATTACTACTACTACTATTGCTACAATTGTTGTTGTTGCTACTATTACTACTACAACTACTTGTACTACTACTGTGACTATAATTACTGCTATTAATACTACTACTACTACTATTGCTGCTATTGCAACTACAACAACAACAACTTCTACTACTACAACTGCGACTACAACTACTGCTGTTGCTGTCGCTGCGGCTACAATTGCTACTCCTACTACTACTACTACTACTACTACTTCTCCTACTAGTTCTATAACCGTTACTACTACAACTGTAACTATACTACCACTGTTTCTACTACTACTACTACTACTACTACTACTACTACTACTACTACTTCTGCTATAACTACCTCTGCTACTACTACTGGTACTACTGATACTACTTCCACCATGACAACTATTAGCACTATAGCTTCAACTACTGATGCTACTGTTACTACTGCTACAGACACAACAACTACGACTACTACTAGTACTATTACTACTATAGCTATTGTTGTAGCTACAACTATTATTACTACCACAACTACTACAACAACTATAACTCGAAGTACAACAATAACAACTACTACTTCTCGTACTACTACGATTTATGGTACTACTACTTCTGCTACAACTACTTCTATTGCTACTACTACTACAACTACTAGCACTACCTCAACTACTGCTACCACTGCTTCTACAACTACTATTGCTACTACTATTACATCTACAACTACTGCTACAGCTATCACTACTACTACAACTATTACTAATGCTACTACTCTTACTACTACTACTACTACTTCTACAACTACTGCTACAACAACCACTATAACTACTACTTTCACTACACCTACTACTACTGAAACTACTACTTTTTTACTATTGTTACCACTACTGCAAATACTTCCATTGCTACTACTGTTGGCACTACTACTGCTATTACTGCTACTACTACTTTAACTACTACTACTTCTACTACTGCTACAACTACGGCCACAACTTCTACTACTACTACTGCTATTGCTGCTACTACTACTACAACTACTAATAATACTACTACTCCATCAACTAATACTACTGCCGCTACTACCAATAATCCTACTACTACTACAACTACTAATACTACTACTAGTACTGCTACTTCTACTACTACTATTACTTTTACTACTGCTACTACTATAATGACTACAACTATCTCAACTACTACTGCTACTAGTACGGCTACAGTTACCGCTGCAACGACTACTACTACTGCTATTACAGCGACTACTATTATGACTACAAATACTAATAATGATGCTACTATTGATTCTATTGCAAAAAAAATAACTACTACTGCTACTGCAACTACTACTACAACTAATACGATTGCTACTACTAATGCTACTGCTACTACTACTACAATTGGTGCTACAACAACTACTACTACACCATCTACAACTTCTACAACAACTACTGCTGCTGATACTATTACTGTTGCTACTACTACTGCTACAGCGACTATAACTACTACTGGAACACTACCACTTTTGCTACTATTAGTACTACTACAACTACAGTTGCTGCGACTATTGCTACTACTGCTGTTGCTGCTCTTCCAACAACAACTACTACTATTACTAATACTACAATAACGACAACAACTACTACTACTGCTGCTGCTACTGCTTCGTCTGGAACTCGTACTACTACTACTACTACTACTACTACTACTACTACTACTTCTACTACAACGACTACTACCACTACCACTACTACTACTACTACTACTACTACTACTACTTCTAATACTACTACTGCTACTACTACTACTATAACTCCTGGAACAGCTTCTACTACTAGTTCTTCGACTACTATTTCTATTTCTACTACTACTACAACAACAACTACTACGACGGCAACAACTACCGCTACAACTACTTCTACTACTACTACTGGTACGACAACAACAATAACTACTACTACTACTACTACTACTATTGCTTCTACTACTTATACTACTACTTCTGCTACTACTACTGCTACAACTATTACTACTACTAATATTGCTACGATTATTGTTGCTACTACTACTACTACCACAACTAATTGTACTACTATTGTGAGTACAACTGCGGCTATTAATACTACTACCGCTACTATTGCTGCTGCTACTACTACTACAACTACTACTGCTACTACTACTGCTGCTGCTCCTGCTGCTCCTACTACTACTCCTCCTCCTCCTCCTCCTCCTCCTACTACTACTACTAGTTCTACTACCGCTACTACTACTACTGCAACTATACTACAACTGCTTCTACTACTACTACTATTGCTACTACTACTACTTCTGCTACAATGACCTCTGCTACTACTACTGGTACTACTGATACTACTTCCACCATCACTACTATTAGTGCTACAGCTTCTACTATTGCTGCTACTTCTACTACTGCTACAGACACAACAACTATGACTACTACTACAACCTTTGCTACTATTGCTACTACTACTACTAGTACTATTACTACTACAGTTATTGCTGCAACTACAACTATTATTACTACCACAACTACGACTACTACTACTACAATAGCTCATAGTACTACAACAGCAACTACTACTTCTTGTACTACGATGACTACTGGTACTACTACTTCTGCTACAACTACTTCTATTGCTACTACTACTACAACTACTAGCACTACCTCTACATCTGCTACCACTGCTTCTACAACTACTATTACTACTTCTGCTACTATTGCTAGTACTACTACTGCCACAGCTATCGCTACTGGTACTGCAACTATTACTACCGCTACAACTCCTACTACTACTACTACTTCTAGAACTACTGCTACAATAGCCACTACTACTGCTACTACTACTACTACTACTATTACTACTGCTACTGCTGCTACTACTACTACTACTACTCTACTACTACTACTACTGTTACAAATACAACAACTACTACAACTGCTACTACTACTACTACTACTACTACTACTACTACTACTACGCCTACAACAACTACTATTGCTACGACTACTACTACTACTCCTGCTACTACTATGATTACGACTACTACTATTGAGATTATTAGCAAGACAACTGCAACTACTATTACAACTACTACTACTGCTGCTACCTCTACTACTACTACAACTATTACTATTACTAACACCATAACTACTGCTACTACCATCACTACCACTACTGCTACTGCAACTAGTACTACTTCTACTACCACTACTACTACTGCTACTACCCCTACTACTACGACTACTACTGCTACAACTACTACTACTGCTATTTCCCCTACTACTGCAAGTACTACTATTGCTACAACTACTACTACTAAGGCAAGTACTACTAATACTATTACGGCTACTGCTACTACAACTACGCCAACAGCTACAGCAACTACTACTACAAACACTACTGCTACAACTACTCCAGCTAATACTACCACTACTACTATTGTTGCTACTCTACTGCTACTAGTACTACAACTACTACGACTACTATGACTACTACTACTATTTCAACTACTTTTATTTCTACTTACACCGCTGCAACTGCTACTACTTCTACAATAGCTACTACTACTGCTGCTGCTATCACAGCTACTACAACTGCTGCTACTACTACTGCTGCTGCTGCTACTACTACTGCTGCTGCTGCTACTACTACTACAACTACTGCTACTACAGCTACTACAACTACTAATCCAACTATACCAACTACTACTACTACTAGTTATACTACTGGTACAACTGCTACTACAACTACTAACACTACTACTACTGCTACAGCTACAACGACTACAACAACTACTACTACTGCTACTACTGCTACTACCACTACTGTTGCTACAACTATTATGACTGTTTCTACTACTACTACAACTATTACAATTGTTACTACCACTACTACCACCAAAACAACTACTTCTACTACTAGCATTAGTTCTTTGCTACAACAATAACGACAACAACAACAACAACAACTACTACTACTACTAATATTGCAACTACAACTGGTACTACTACTACCACAACTTTTGCTGCTATGGCTACTACTACTACTAATACTTCTACTACTACTACAACTGCAACTACAACAACTGCAACTGCTATTATTACTGCTACTACTACTACTACTACAGCGAGTACTTCTACTACTACAACACTAATACTTCTGCTGCTATTGCCACTACTACCAGTGCCACTACAACTGCTACAACTACTGCTACTACTCTTGCAATAGCTACTACTGCTACTACTACAACGACCACTACTATTACTACTACGAGTATTACTGCTCCTATTGTGACGACAACAACAACAACTTCTTCCACTGGTACTACACATACAATGGCGACTGCTACTACTTCTACTCGTACAACGGCGACTACTGTTGCTACTACTACGATACCTACTACTACTACTACAACAACTACTACTACTACTACGACTACTACTACTACTAGTACTCCTGCGATAATTGCTACTTCAACATGAATAACTGTTACTACAACTACTACAAAAACAACTACTACCACAACTCCTATTGCTATGACTACTATAGCTACTCCTACTACTACTACCACTATTTCTACTACTACACCTACTCCTACTACTAATACTGCTACTCCTTTTGCGACAACAGCTACTATTTCTACTACTACTACTACTACTACTACTACAACTACAACTACAACAACTACCACAATGACTGCTACATCTACCACTACCACAACTTCTACTCCTAGTAGTACTACTTCTACTACTATTGCTATAGCAGCTGCTTCTACTTCTACTACAACTACCACTACACTACTACTACTACATGTACTACTTCTACTTCTACTACTACTACTACTACAACTCATGCGACAAGATTAACTACTGCCACTACTGCTACTCCTACTACTGCTACTACTATTACTACAACTACTACAACTACTACTACAACTACTACTACTATTACTACTACTACTACTACTACTACTAGTACTACTACTTCTACTTCTGCTCCAACCGCTACCACTACTGCTACTACTCAGACTACTACTTCTGCTACTGCTCCAACTACTACTACTACTACTACTCCTACAACAACTACTACTGCTGCTACTATTACTACAACAACAATAACCACTACTAGAATTACTACTAGAACTACTACTTCTACTACTACTACGATTACTACTACCACTACTATTACTGCTACTACTACAACTGCTACTCCTCCTACTACTACTATTACTACTACTGCTATTATTACAACTGCTAGTACTGCTTCTTCAACTTCAATTACTTCTGCTTCCACTACTGCTACTACCACATCTACCATTAATACTATTGTTGTAGCTACTACTACGACTACTACTACTACTACTACTACTACTACACCTTCTACTACTACTACACTACTACTACCATTGCTATTGCCACTACAACTACTGCAACTACTACTACTACTACTACTACACTACTCCAACTATTTCTGTTGCTGCTACTACTGCTACAACTACAATATTTGCGGCTAGTACTGCTACTACTACTACTACAACTTCTACTACTCCTACTACTACTGCAACTGCTTCAGCTACTACTACTACTACCACTACTACTGCTACTACTACAGCTACCACTACGACTTTTATGGCTGGTATTACTATTGCGACTACAGCTTGTACTATAGTTACAACTACTCCGACTAATGCTACCGTTGCTACTAATACTACTGCTACTCTGAGTATTACTACAAGAGATACTACTAGTAGTAGTACTACTACTGCCACTTGTACTACTTCAATAACTATTCAAGCAACTACTGCTACTGCTACGATACTACTACTACTATGACAGCTACTACAACTTCGTCTGCTACTACGGAGGTCCTACTGCTACTGCTATGTCCACAACCACGACTGCTATGATTTTTTCCACTATTACTACTACTACTACTACTAATAATATCACTACCGCAGCAACTGCTACTACTGCTACAACTACTACTGCTACTATCACTGCTACTACTGTTGTTGCTGCTACTACTCCTACTACTACTACTGCTGCTACTGCAACTACTCTACTACAACTACTTCTCTTTCTACTACTACTATGGATGATAATGCTACTACAACTACTACTGCTACAACTACTACTAGTACAACTACTACTATCGTTGTTGCAGCTTATACTACTACTACTACTACCCCATTATAACTACTACTGCTATACAATTACTGCTACTACTGCTATTGCTACCACTACACCTTTTTCGGCTACTACTACTACTACTACTACTACTAATGCTATTAATACTATTTCTCCTACTACTAGTACTACCACTACTACTACCACTACTGCTACTACTAACACTACTACTACTGCTTTTCGTACAACTACTACTACTATTGATACCACTATTGCTACTACAACTACATCAACCACTACTTCTACAAGTACTGCAGCAACGGCAATAGCCGCTGCTACTGCTACTAGTACAACTACCTCAACAATAACAACTACTACTACTACTACTACTACTGCTATTACCATTGATGGTAAATTTGCAACTGCTACTACGACAGCTACTACCTATACTGTAACTACTGCCCCAACTACTAAAACTACTAATACTATAACTTCTACTTCTACTGCTGCTGCTACCAGTATTACTACGGCTATTCCTACTACTACTACGATTACTACTACTACTACAACTACTCCTACTACTACTACTGCTATTACTAATACTAATACTACTACTGCTGCTGCTACTGCGGCTGTTACTACAACAACTAGTACTGCTATTGCTGCAACAACACCTACTACTACTACTACTACTACGATTTTTGCTATAACTGCTTCTAGTACTACAACTGCTACTAATCCAACGGCTAGTTCTGCAAACACTACTCCACCTAATACTGCTCAAACTACTACTCCTACTCCTACTCCCAGTACTACTACTACTAATACTACTACTACTTCTACTACTACTAATACTACTACTACGACCACCACCACCGCCACCACTACCGCTACTACTTTGGCTCTACTACTGCTAGAACTGCTAATGCTATGACTGATAATAATACTGCTACTATGATAGCGACTGGTACTATTACTATTGCGGCAGCTGCTACCACTGCTACAACAACTACTACTGAAGGTACTACTACTACAACTATTGCTACTACTACTGTTACTACTTCTGCTGCAAGTACTACTACAACTTCAACTACATCTACTACAGCTGGTCCTTCTACTACTATCGCTATTACAACTATTACTACTACCACTACTACTACTACTAATACCACTAGTGCAGGTACTAATACTACTTATTCTAGTACAACTACTATTACTACTGCTGCTACTACTATTGCTACTACTACTACTGCAACTGCTACTTTTACTACTACTTCTACAACTACTAGTGCTACTATTACTACTTCTACTTATCATATTACCACAAATCTTGCAACTACTACTACTACTAGTAGAGCAACTACTACTACTGCTACTACTATAACAACAACAACTACTACTACTACTACTACTAGTACTACTATTGCTTTTACTACTACTACTATAACTACTGTTGCTACTACCACAACTACAATTACTACTATTGCTACCTGAACAACAGCAATTACTGCTGCTACTACTACTACTACTACTTCCTCTACTACAACTCCTACAACTAACGCAACAACTACTACTACTGCTAATACTGCTATAGCTGCTACTACCACTACTGATACTACTACTACTACTTCTACTATTACAATGACTACTACTTCTACTATTGCAATGACTACTACTACTAATACTACTATAACTACCACTACTACAACTACAACAACTACAACTATTACAACTACTACTATTATGACTTCTACTAGTACTACTACTGCTACTGCTACTGCTGTCGCAACTACTACTGCTTCTTCTACTACTACTACCACCACTACTACTACTACAACAACTGCAATTGCTAATACTACTACTGCTGCTGCTACCACTACCGATACTAATATTACTACTACTCCTACTCCAACTCCTACTGCTACTACTACTACAACAACAACTACTACTTCTTTTACTTTTACAACGACTACTACTACTAATACTACTATAACTACTACTGCTACAACTACTACAATAACTTCTACTACTACAGCTGCTGCTACTACAACTACAACTATTGTGGCAACTAGTACTATGATTACTGCTACTAATACAACTACCACTACTACTACTGCTGCTACTACTGCTACAACTACTACTACTATTAGCCCTACACAAACTACTACTACACCCAATACAACTCCTACTCCTTCTCAAACTCCTACACCTACAACTTCTACTACTGCCACTACTAATACTGTTACTATTACTACTACTACTACTACTACTACTACTACTACTACTACTACTACTACTACTACTACTACTACTACTACTACTACTACTAC